>JAJONR010005243.1:0-85248 GCA_029582245.1 Solanum etuberosum | reverse complement strand
GTTGCTTCTTTTACTTCAGTAGAAAATAAAGAAAACTAGCAATTTCACCATTCACTCTAGTGTTGGGAATTTCACACAAAATTCAATGTTTTTTTTTTGCTGTGACGAATCTAATGTTATCCAAAATTAGCCTCCTGTTTCATTCTTCTTCATTCCATTGTTTTGTTGCTTCTTTTACTTCAGTAGAAAATAAATAAAACTAGCAATTTCACCATTCACTCTAGTGTTGGGAATTTCACACAAAATTCAATGTTTTTTTTTTGCTGTGACGAATCTAATGTTATCCAAAATTAGCCTCCTGTTTCATTCTTCTTCATTCCATTGTTTTGTTGCTTCTTTTACTTCAGTAGAAAATAAAGAAAACTAGCAATTTCACCATTCACTCTAGTGTTGGGAATTTCACACAAAATTCAATGTTTTTTTTTTGCTGTGACGAATCTAATGTTATCCAAAATTAGCCTCCTGTTTCATTCTTCTTCATTCCATTGTTTTGTTGCTTCTTTTACTTCAGTAGAAAATAAAGAAAACTAGCAATTTCACCATTCACTCTAGTGTTGGGAATTTCACACAAAATTCAATGTTTTTTTTTTTGCTGTGACGAATCTAATGTTATCCAAAATTAGCCTCCTGTTTCATTCTTCTTCATTCCATTGTTTTGTTGCTTCTTTTACTTCAGTAGAAAATAAAGAAAACTAGCAATTTCCCCCACCCCCACCCCATATGAACTTGGTATTTGAGCTTCACCACCTTCACTGGTCCTCTTATTTGGTCCCAAAATCTATTAAATGCAGTTATTTCAATGACATACAAACCTATTTAGAACCAACCAACAAATAAATGTTTAGGAAAACATACTACATAATCTGGCCATCAGCAAAAACCCCAGTCCCAGAAAATCAACATGCAACTTACATGTGTGTGTTCCTGGGGAGTTGGATTGTCTCCGTCACCACCGCGCTTTTTTGCTTCTCTGTTACCAAGACAGTAGAAGTTCAAGTAATCCTGAGGATGGAAAAATTGAGATATGCCTGCATTTTCAAGAGCCTGTGCGATAATTTTGTACATCATAGACATTGTTTGACCCTGCCATAATTCCAATCCATATCCAAGAATTAGATGTTACTAAAATCTAGACTAAAAACTACGAATTCAAGATAAGACTAGGTGGAGTTAAGTAGGAGTAAAAGTGAAAATCATGGTTCTCTTAGCTGACTACTTAAGTTTAACCGCATTTGAATACTTGAGTTTGGCAATATCATTGGAGAACCTAGACAGAATATTGAGCTCAAACTTCTCATCTGATATGTTACTTTGTAGTACTTATTTATGTGAGGAATCAACATAAGGACCTCTAAGATAAATAAGCACTGTACTAAATTCAGACCTGCCAAAAGAGAATTTCCTGCACGGCGTTACTGGTTGGGATACCTTCAGGCCACATTGGAATCACAATGTATGCAGCAAAAGGTTCACTTGCTGCTATTTTGCTGGCAATTTTCAAAGCAATTTCCATAGGGACAAGGTTATTCGCACCTGATAATTATATACAATACACAAACATAATGCATTTTCAGTGAGCATGTCAGATTTTCTTGTTAAATAGCTCAAAATGCTCATTCATTTGTATCATTTTCTTATTTAAAGAATTAAAAGAAGGGCAAAACACATACGTGTACAAGTAGAAAACCTACAAAAAGATATGGTTTTGTACAAAAGAGACCTGTTTTTCTATACCTATAGGAACCTTGTGTGTGAATCAAGCTTTATATCCTTTCATTATCAATTTGAAATCTGAATATTTATAAGGAAAGTCTGGACATGTTTATGCCTTACTAGGATACAGAAGTTACAAATTAGAAAAATGAATGATGAGGTTTGAACCTTAGCAGGTTGCATCGGATAATACCCCTAAAATCACCAACTATATCATAAGCAAGTTTTCTGTGTATAAGAGTATTCTTTTGCTAGGCAAACCTTAGACTACCTCTATAAGATTCAAGGATGAACGTTGAATTCGAGATAGGATCAGTATATACCTGCATTTCGGTAGGACGGCCAGCAATATGAAGAACCAAGAAAATACTGATTCTCTACATAAATGAAATGCTGAGCAGATCGAATTGCTTTCACGTAAGCCAGGTGTATGCTTCTGTCTATCCTCAAGTTCTTTCCACTGACAAGATTCTGTTATTGAACAGTCAAAATTAGGCATTCATCTTGACATGATGACTTGATTTCAGACAAAACACCTACCCACAATAACATTGAAACTAGTTGCAGATAGAACACTGGTCTTTATAAAACTTAGTGCTACCTGAGCTCTTGCTTCTTTAACGTCTTTCGGAAACCCTTTAACAGATCCTGAATCTATTGATCGGAAAACCTGGAAACCGTTATAGGAAGTAATTATAGTGAAACTTAAACATTTAAGATAACAGAAGAACATATACAGGAGAAACATGTCTAGTACCTGAACATGCCAATTTTCCGGATCTTCTTCCTTTGTGACATGAACTACTTGGTTACCATCCGGTCCAGCAGCAGGCATGTGGATTGATGGAATCCTGTCTAACTTAAGTAATGAATCTAACCCCGGTTTGCATTTTTTTATTCTAATCCATTTTATAGCCTTTCTATATCTCTGCTCAAAGTTTGTCAAAACATCATAAGCAGCAGGACCCTCGATCTTGCTGTGTAAATCATGCCATGGTTCTCTTGGTCCACCTGAGCTACTCTGTACATATCATATAAGTCTTTGAGACAATACTAGTGAATGAAAAGATACAGTAGACATTCATATGAAAGAAATAAAAATTACTGTTAACAAACTTATTGCCCACATGAGAAACTTAGTAGCATTGGGAATTATACCTATGACAATGGTTATAGCAATGTTCATTTTCACCTATTCTCTCATAATTAACATGAAGAAAAAGCTATCTTAGCTGTTAAGTTGCTTGAATAATCCATAAACATGGTATATGTCATATATACTGTCAAACAAAAACCTCAGTTGGAAAGCTTCAACGAGATGCCTTACTGTGAATGTGGGATTGTGAACATCGTTTTCAAAGACGGTCTCAAGATCACTAAACAGTCTGTGTTCAGGAGTATCATATCGTCCGTCACATAAATCTAGGCCTCCAACAAAAGCAGTAATCTTTCTATCATTGCCAGCTGCTTGTGTGTCAACAATCACACATTTCTGATGATGTGTAAAAATGTTTCCGACAACCTGCAGTAAAAGGTTTTCATTTCATCAAGAAGAAAATGATACGGATGATGATTTCCAAGCAGTTGCATATAAGCAAAAATCACCAATATAAACAAAATAAAAAGCTTTTCAAGCAGTTCTCCAGCTGCATTTCTGTTTGAAGTGAATAAACTTAGATCTCTGTTCAAAATACAAGAATTTTTTTTAACAGAAATCATGGACACAAGAATTCATCTTGCCAGCTATTCAAACAGTAAAATACAAAAAGGTACCTGCTGCTTGAAAATGCTAAGCTTACTGCTAGCAGAACGAGGACAAAGAATACAGTGGACACTTGAGTGTTTAAAGAACTTTTTGGTCTCTTCATCATGAGTCTGCATTACACCTTCCTGCATTCAAATTCACAGAACAATATGACCAACATTTAGAAACTTACGATCGAGTTCTAAGTTCTGATACCATCTAAACAAGACTGCAAAAGGATAGTCAAGAAACAAATCAGTAACTAACTACTCAGTTATATTACCGTCTTGAGGAATAAATCATCATTTGAAGTTTTATCATCCCAAATCAGCAATATCACACGAACGCCTTCTTGTGACTTGTACTTTAGCATCTCCCCCAGCTCTAGCCACCCAGAAGAAGGCACTGGCCTTGTAGGTTCTCTTATGATTCTAACAAGATGATAGACGGACCAACCAACAATATATATTAGATGTTGTGCCTCCAACATGGCATGGCATATGTCTTCCCAACATTTATTATGCTTAAAGACCTTGCCATTATCTAGTAAGATTTCAGGAAGTGTTTCATCAGGCGCATGAGCGTCTTGATAAAGTGTAACATCTCCTCCTTTTCGTAGAGGAAAATAAGTATGCGGCACTCCCTTTTGATCAGCCTCATTACCAACACCATTTTTATACAAAGGGTTCTCTGTTGCTGGCGTATAATGGATTGACAGATGCAGTTGAGCACCAGTTTCCAAGGGAGCACCGGAGGATCCACAAATCGGGAACCAACCATTTATTTGATTACCTTCAGCAATTTTACAAGAAGGTATCGCCACTATTCCTATCAGTTCAGCACCTACTTTATCGTTATCCTTGACTATAAACTCTACTTTGTCTACAGCGTGAGCAACTGGTATACACAGACGTTCATTCCATGTCGGATTTTCATCATTTGGAATCACCGCTGTTCGAGCTATACTTGCCCCAGCTAGACACACAGATACATAGGGATCACTAGTATCTACCAATCCTGACGCATTGGTGCTGTCCTTGCTTTTCCAAGAAAACATGGGAAGACATTTCGCGTCGAGATTCGGAAGTGAGCATGCTTCTATAATACACAAGTCCAATTCTCCATGCAGAAGTACTGTATTTCCAATTAAATCTTGAACATTGTCACTAGATCTTAAGGGCATACCAGGTACTCCTGCCACAGGGGCACTTGCCTGCCTTTGCAGCCAATTATCAACTGAATGTATCATTTTCCTTACTGCTAACTGTAAAAATATTAAATAACCATGAGAAGGCACACCAACTACAATCTAATACAAGTGAAGTCTGATACAATCCTCAATCAACAATAACATTCTCAGTTTAATTCCACAAGTGGGGTCTGAGGAAGGTAGTGTGTACGCAGACCTTACCCCTACCTTGGATGGTAGAGAGGTTGTATCCGATAGACCCGCGGCTCAAGGAAAAGCGTATAAAATGCCTGGATTTATATTGGCGATGCTAGTATATCAGATACACATTTTTCATTGAATCGCTTGAAAAAAAAAACGGTCAATTGTGTCTCAGTTATGAAATCAAGTGCCTTCTACTCATGAACGAACCACTTTCCCTGATGTTTGTTGGCAAAATATTTAAGAAAATATGCACTGAACGAACCACTTTCCCTGATGTTTGTTGGCAAAATATTTAAGAAAATATGCACTGATTTATTAGAAATCAAATTTCATCTCTTCCCGAAACTTTCGTAACCTCAAATACCAGAATAACTACAACTAAAGAAACTAAGAACGCTTTACAGAATTACCACTTAATAGTTAAGATTAATTTAAGCTCCAAATTAAAGACCAAAATGAATCAATCTTGCACAGATTAGAAAGTGTTGGCACATAAATGATCATAACAAATAATTGTTCCATTCTGAGACTTAAGAGATGCAACAACTAACCACATAAGTTTATTTAGGTAAACAGGAACATTTAACAATCTAATTAAACACAAAAAGAGCTTGCTAATTATAAGAAAATAATGAAAATATATCTTATGAAAAACTCTACACGCATGCAACAGCAGGTGCATACATATTCTGGAGTTGAATTCAGGATCTAAATCAATGGATTCAGAATGAGTGTGATATTATAATATGTTTAAATTTTATATATGTTTTTTAAACTATTTTGAAATTGAAAGTAATGGATTCAGTTGAACTCACGGAACCGCGCTAGATCTGCCTCTGGTTATATTGAATGATCATAATGCAGATTCACATTTTGCAATTGAGCTCTCTGTTTTCATGCATTAATGGCATCAGAGAGAAAATGGTGGCCAATAAGCGAAATGTCTGTCAGAGTGCATCCCAAAAGGAAAAACTTAACTGTCATACATCGGAATTGGCGGGTAAATTGACACGAATTCTTCACAAGTGGATCTGCCTGAAGTTTTTTTATTTAAATAGTGAAAAATAATATCATTGTACCTGTTTCTAATAATATTCAGGAGAAACTTTTTTTTTAAAAGAAAAAATACATGCGATGTACTAGTAAATTCAATTTTCTGCACCTTTTAAGAAATTCGGACCACGTGAAATATTAAAAAAATAAAATAAAATTGATCCACTCTCAGATGGTAAGTACATCGTTGTACCCTGACCCACCAACCCGAGCCCCGACCCTGACCCTAACTCGGGACACAAGACTTGATTTGAGACCGACCCTACCTTCGACCTGAGACTCGAGCCATGAACATGACCCGGGTGGGACCCAAGACTCGAGCTGATCGGGGATTCGAGAGCCGATCCTAGTGAGTACAATGAAAAATATTTGAGCAAAATTCACAACCTAAGTTGAAGTTTGTAATTAAATTGCGTTAAGCTGAGAATCGTTTTAAAATGGGTCATATGCTTAAATTACTTTAAATTTAGCCCAATTTTAATTTTCTTTAAACCCCACCTATAAAATTCTGGACGAATTCAATATATCATTTGTTTTTGCGCTAATTTTGACTGCCCTAAATTAATTCTAAAAATAGGTTACAAACCTGAAAGTTAACTAATTCCATAATACTGATACGATTAGTTCATGACTTCATGTCCTAAGTTTCACTACATTAATTATAATTTCTTAATTTTTCAACTTTGAGAAATGTATTCCCTCTCTCTGTTTTACTTTATGTTACTTTTATGTGAATTTTTAAATACATAAAAGAATAAAATATCCGAATTAAAACAAAAAAATTAATTAATTTGACCCTTCCTCCTAATCTGGTTACATAAAGTGGAACAAAGAAATCTTTCACTAATTGTTTGCGTCCAAAGCCAATACCAACAAGAAAGTCCTATTTTATTGAAAGTAGTATTAGTCCAAGATTGATTAGGGTTTTATTTTGTTAGATTAATCACACCTAATTAAATACGTAAACTATTCTCTAGTCAAATAGGTTTTGTACTAATATAAATATACCTTCTTTGATGAAATTATAAGTGAAAGCTTCTCACCTTGTTCTTTTTCTAGATTTGTGTGATACTTCTTTATTTTAAATGAAGAAATCAGCTTCAGTAACCAATAATGTTGATCTTCCAGAGGCAATAATAGAAAAAATCTTGAGTTGTTTGCCAGTTAAGTCATTATTGAGATTCAAAAGTGTAAGCAAAGATTGGAATTCCACAATTGTTGATCAACACTTTATTTCCCTTCATTCTGAAAATTCCTCCTTTGTGATTTACAACAAGTCTGAAGATGATGAATTTGTCGCCTTAGATCAATGCAAAGGATTACTTTTGGAGCAAAGTATAGTTAATAATAATAATTCGAGATTATATTGCATAAGGAATCCTGAAACTCGCCGAATTGTTCAACTTCCCAACACACAAAAAAGTTCCTAGTTTGCACATGTATCTTGCTTTTCTCCCATCTACGCATGTTTTCAAGGTTCTTTCCTTTTATAAAGACGAAAATCGTCAAAATTTGGGTGGTGAAATTCTCAGCATTGGCAATGGAAGTAGTATTAGTACTTGTTTGTGGCGACCCCTGGAACTACCAACGCGGAGAATGTGACAAGTTGTCACGTTTTTGTTACATCTGAAGTTGCTTATTGCATTTGGGGAATAATTGATCAAACCGCTGCTATAAAGATTGATGTATTGGACATGGAGAATGAGATCTACATTACTACTGCTACTTTACCTAAAGAAAGGAGAAGATAAATGGATTGTTTGTAGGCTTGTTGCTGAGCACAATCGTGAACTTGCATCTCCAAATAGAAAGAAAAAAAAACCGAGGCCCAAAAAAATCTTATTGATTTGCTTGACAACTCAGGAGTCCGTCCAAGTAAAATAGATTTAGTGTTGATAAATCAAGCTGGGGGTGTTGATAGACTGAATTTAACAAGTCAAGATATTCAGAATTATTTACAAACAAGAAGAAGGCGAAAATGCAGATATTTGTGAAAACTCTTACCGGTAAAACCATTACTCTGGAAGTTGAATCCAGCGATACCATCGACAATGTTAAAGCCAAGATACAGGACAAGGAAGGAATTCAACCAGACCAGCAAAGACTGATTTTTTCTGGTAAGCAGCTTGAGGATGGCCGCACCTTGGCCGACTACGACTTCCAGAAAGAATCAACTTTACATCTGGTGCTGAGGTTTCGTGGTGGAATCATTGAGCCACCGTTGAAGGCTTTGGCTAAGAAATACAATCAGGAGAAGATGATATGCTGCAAGTGCTATGCTCGGTTGCATCCTCGTGCTGTCAACTGCCGCAAGAAGAAGTGTGGACAGAGCAACCAGTTGAGGCCTAATAAGAAGATTAAGTAGATACTGAATTCTAATTGCTGCTGACTTGTAGTTGCTTGGATTTTCTTATCAAAAAATATTGTACTTGGATTTTATTTTTTGCTTTCCTGTTCTTTTTATCCTTTAGAGATTGATTGACTTGTATTTGGGAGGTATATGAAGATTTTTTGCAACTTAAAAAAAGACTCATTAATTTCGAGGCGTGTTTTGATAAATAGTTAGAAAACACAAACACATGATAGTTAATGTAGGGAACTTGCAAGAAAATGATACTACTTCAGTTGTGTTTTTAACCAATATCCCAGTAATCAAATACTAGTATGTATGTATCAAATGAGACATTGGAAACTTCGACTTCAAAAACCCTCCTATCAGGATCAAAAAATTGATGCAAAACTCAATAGGATTTTTGAAGAATGACTAAACAGTTAGCAAAAGTACCAGTTAGCAAAAGTACAAGTATATACTGGTATTATTCTTGAAATGTTTCCTGGTAGTACACAAAACTTGTTCTTTTTCGGTGTGCAGGCCCCTGTGTGATGTTGTTGAGCTTTTTCCCTCTTCCTCCTCTCTCACCAGCTGCTAATAGTATCATCCGTCTATGAATTTCCTCTGCATTTCCAGGTTTCTAAAATAGTAAAACACGAGATAGATGTTAAAGATCATAAATGTACAGGAAATCACTTATCCAATAAGTTTTTATTGATAAATAGTTCCAAAATGGTACCAGAACAAGTACAAAGATCTGGACTTGTATTACATTACATAAATTCTAACTTCAGTCTTTCATATTTTGAATAAAATTTCATTTCATTTCATTTCATACAATTGTACAAATTCTGAATACATTGCATTGTTGTTGACTATTGTGAAGATAGAAATATGACATAAATCATAAGGCAGTCTAGAAAGTTTTTCCAGAGAAACAAGATGGCTACAACTTTATCGTCTTCACATTCCAATGGGTCGTGTCCAAGCAAACAACATTGATGACCTAGCTCGTTTGGCTGATGAGTATGGTTCAAGAGAGATTCGATTGACTGTGGAACAGAGCATTATTAGTACTACTAGTAACCAGTTTTGTGGACAAGTCATAATTGAGACAAAAGTAGTTCCCTGAAGATAACTGAAGAAGTTCAAAAGCAAGCATCTCTTATGAGGCTAGTAAGGAAGCACTAGATAGGTTGCCAAATAGGTGTGCACAAGTTTTGAAAAAACTAGCAGGATGACATTATTTAATGGAAGATCCAAGATAAAACACGATCCTTTGATTAAGAAAGTACATCATCAAATTCATAGCCGGCAAAATCAGATACAGAGGCAGCACCAAGATGTTGTGCCACTGAAATATTGAGTTTTGCTTTTTGGTTGGTTGGCAACTCATGGAATATGTTTTACCGAAGCTCATGAGCATATTTTTCCACAATCCCTAGATAGTTTCAGCACACCAACAAGCTCCTCGAATAGCCTTGCAGAGATACTTGCATTTGAACCTCTTCAGTTCTCAATATTGGGAATAGTAGTGTTCTGTTCCAGTCAGCCAGAGCTCTCCTGAACCATACTCATCAACCAAACGAGCTAGATCATTCATGTTGTCAGCTTCGACACGAGTAACAGGAATATAAAGATCAATAAAGCTATAACCTTCCTGGTTATGTATGCACGCCAAGATAATAACTTCTTTCTCATTGTTTGCACATACATAACTTCAATAATAAAAGAGAATTTGGGACAATTTTCTGGTTTTATTTTCGAAATAATTGAATTACAAGTAATGGAATGCAAACTGAATGAGCTCCACTTCAATATTGAAGGCAATCTAGTCCGTTGAAGCTCATTAACCTGAGAATATATCCTCCCTCTAGCTCTTGCTGAGAGCCTGAGACATTGTCTTTTCAACCTTTGCCTAGAATTCTTCTAGGCCATACGTTAGTTGAAATTGAAACCAAGTCAGATCAGATAAAGAAAAATATTGTGTGCCTGAAAAGACACTTAGCAGATACCCCTCTAGATGAGAATACATCAACCAGTTAACACCATTACATGAAGCAGGACTTGCCATAGAACATTATCAAATCAAATCTCTACATTTCTGTTTGTTCCCTTTGAAACCAAGATCTGAAAAAGCTTCCAGTAATGCTTTGCAAATCGAAACAAAATTACCTAACCTGATGCCATTACATAACTTGAGGTTTCTAGGATGAACATAGTTGGAGTTGGAATGCAGATACTCCAAAGCTAGCAATATCTGAGTCAGCCAGTAAAGCAAAAGAATTGGAAACGACGACAATATACTTTAAAATGTGAAATTTGTTCTAATTGTATAACGACAAACCACTAACTTTTTTTGATTAGAATGATTTATTATCATCATTGGATATCTCATAGTTTACTCCCTTTAATGTATATTTTTTCTCGCTGTTTTGTTGTCTCCTTAAAATTGTATTGATTATTTTTCATTTGGTAGGTATATGATCTCACTTGGACAAAGCTTTCGTCCTTTTAATGTTTTTCATTCTTTTCCTTCTCATTCGGCTCTTCTAAATATTTTTGGTGTGAGTTATGACTATTTTCGGCAAGCTTAATTTGAAGAATATGAAACAAAACCTGCTCTAAATAAAAGTAATATCTTAAGCTACAAAAGATATGTCTATTACCATAGATTTGTTGTCCTTCATGTCCCAAGTCATTGCTGAGCCTTTGAGTTATCTAGGTTAGAGTCATTTTTAATTTTTTAATGTTCGAGAATATTTCTTTAACATGAGTCTATAAATTTTATTAGAGTAACAAAGTAACAATAACGAAAAGTTGTGAACGTTTGACCTCAGACAAGTAGATTGTCTCTAAAAAAAATTATTGATGTTGATGTGGTGTACATTTTTAACGGTCTTAACTTATTTATAACTAATATTGATTATCGAAAACTTTCACATAGTTTTTTTTTCACAAGGAGTTATTCTAACTATAAAATTATCAGATTCTATATTTTTCACGTATAAAAAAATAGAAAAAATGATGTTTAATCGCTACATAAAAACATCACTCGGTTTTAACTAGACAATTATATCATCAAACATATATTATGATAAATTATGTAAAAGATAAAAATGATTAGATATGAATATATTTTTAATCATTCATTATATATTTACAATTCATGAGATATGTGATAATGTCAAATCATTTAATTTCTGTTGAAATGTTCTTAAAAACTAATAAAATTTACTCTTTTTTTTCTTATAACAGTTGATTATTGGAAAGGTTGTTCAAAAGATTAGAAAGATTATGTATGGCCGCGCCAAGCGCGGATAAATTACCTAGTGTAATATATATAAATAATTCAGAAAAACATTTGTGGAACATTTAATAAAAACGAGCCTTTTTTACCAAGCCAAATTCTGTCGAATGAGCAACAAACAAATACACCCATAATAACAATATTACAAAGCATTTTTATATAGACAATTACACTCGCATTATAATGGAAGAAAATTACACTCACATATACCATAAACTTGACCACATTAAAAACATAAAATTTCTCCAAATTCAGTTTAGCTTGTGAGCTGTTCCTCTTTGTGAGTTTCAATGGTAACATCAGACTGTGGATAAGCAACACAAGTTAACACATATCCACTACTTATTTGTTCATCATCAAGAAAGTTTCCATCAGATTGATCAACACTTCCAGACACAATTTTACCAGCACAAGATGAGCAAGAACCTGCCCTACATGAATAAGGAAGTTCATGTCCTTCTTCCTCAGCTTGATCAAGAATGTACACATCATCTGGACAATCAAATTCTACTGCTCCTGAAGGTGTAATAAGTTTCACTTTGTATGTAGCCATACAAGTTATTTTGCCACCATTTGCATATTTAACCCCAAGGAGAGCTTGCCCAAAATTTGGAAATGCCTTGAAGCTTGTCACAATTGGTTTTCTTGGCATTAAGGAGGTACTGATCATGGTGCCTGAAATACTAGCCATTTTTATCTTTTGGGGGATTCTTGTGCTTGGTTGGATCTCACTTCACTAATGAGCATTTAAATTGGGAGCTTGTGGAAATGATTTATTCCACGTGTCAGCATAATACGGCACAGAAGGCTATTATTCCTCTCAATTCAGATTCTGGACATTTTGTCAGTTAGTAGAGTCTAGAAATGTCTGTCCAATCTAGATGGCTGAAGAAGGTTTTGATGGGCATCCAACAACTTTTTTTATGAATTGATTTTGTTTCTATTCCCAGCAAAATATTGCTCTTTGATGGCGTAGGAGGAATAGTAATAGTCCACCCAACCTTAAACAACAGAAAACGAAAATGAAAGACAACTGTACGGGACAGTAAAGGGTTATTTGGTTAAGAGAAATGCAATTACAAATGAGGGAGAATGAAAAACTGGTCTCTCTGCTTGCAATGTGTGGAATCCCAAATCGTTATCGTGAATTGTTCAACAACTTGTCTGGGCCTCATTTGTAGTTTCATAAAGAATAAACAAAAATTAAGTAGCAATGTTTTTTGCATCTGCGTCGTATAGTATTGGAGATATAACTACATCACAGCTGTAACTCTTACCATGCTAGCCTTGAATCATCCAAAGTCTCCATTCTAATTTAAGTACAAATGAAAATAGGAGATTTCTTTTACAGCCCAAGGAATTTGGAAAATTTCAGGGCTCTCCAGAATACAAGCAGAGGTACCTACCATCATTAAACCGAATTGAATCCCACAAAGATACATGGTTCTTGAGGTTGTTCTTGACCTTACTGCTAGATACCAAGCAAATATAGCAGTGTCAGTCCTACTCTTCTTTGTTAAAACATCAGTCACATTTGATGTTCCTATAGATCCTCCTCACGAACAGATGTGAGCCCAAAAATCCAACAGCACCTAAGTTTAAATGACAAGAGAACATGCCTGATTAGAACTAACATGAAGCAAGATGAAATACCAATTGAAATTACACACAAGCTATAGACTCAATGTGGCAGAAATGGTCTAACTGGTACTCATACTCACCGCAGAGAATTCCTAAGCCAAGACAAAACATCAGTGTATATCCAAAATAGAAGCTGGTCTGGAAGAACCCTGACATCTTAGTTTTCACATAGTAGTAATATACTGAGTACAGGTAGACATAGACAGCTGTAGAGAATGCTGAGAAAAATGAAGTCCACTGCCAATGATAATTCTCAGCATTTAGCAGGAAATATGTGCCCACAATGGTCACACAGACAGTAACAACAATGAGTATCAGGAACACCAAAAGCATGAACCCATAAACATAGTACACCTGCAAAAACCATAACTCGGATAAATTAGCAATGAATTCTATTTCTGTCCAGCAGCTGCTTAGTTGAGAAGTAAACTATAATATCCTGCTACCTAACAGAAGGGGTTCTTTCATATATTCCATATCAATTTGAAATTATTTTTTAAAAAAAAGTACTACTAATCATGCAGGCAGTGCATGCTAGAAAAAGATAGCCATTCTATTCATAGGAGTTCATTGAAATTTACACAATCTAACTTGTTCACGAGGAAAAGGGCACAAAGATGGGGACCCACTGGGTCAGCATCCTGAATCAGTTGGAGTTCATTTCATGCTCATACTTATTTTGCAGCAAGGTCCAAGCTATGGACAGAATCAAATTGTTTCTCCATGAATCCGTTGAAGTTTAACCTTCTTATTATTCAAAATCACTTATAGTGAGTGGTACACAATCCTCGGATGGGTTTATAGTTTACCTTGTAATTCCAGAAGGATGTGAAGACGAAATACATCTCGATAAATATGCTGCCAAATGGTAGCAGACCACCCATCAAGGAGATTACAGATGGTGTCAAGTACCACTTTTTCACAGGTATAGGGCGAGGAATGGTCTTGACACGGCACGGATTGTTTGGAGCACCACTCCAGTTTCTTCCAACAACTGTACCCAGAAGAGCCAAGGGGAAGGAAATGAATGCCCAGATGACGAAGACAACCACCATTGTGCCAAAGGGAATTGCTGCTAGAGACCCATAAAATATGGCGATTGTGTTCAGAACGAAACCAATTCCAAAGCACATAAATGGAAAGAGTGATGCTGTCAGAATCATCGACTTGATCCAGCTTTTCCCTGCAACCAGAAGAAAAACCGTATGACTATTGCACTTGGAAAAAAAAGGAAGCAAGAGAAAAAGTGTGTTTTCATTCCAAAGTTTTGCCGATTAAACTGAACAACACAGAAATAAAAACCATGCACAGTGGCAGGTAGCCCAAAACAGGAGCCACTAGCAATATGTCCCACATTACACATCAATAAATGTTAAGACAAAAGATCCCAGCTTGAACTGCCTCCTTAGATGAAATAGAAGTGCCAAAAGGAAGAGGGGGAAAAGGGGTCCAATAAAATATTAGTCCCTTAATAAGGATAGATATAGATAAGAAAGGAAACATACCACCATTCCGTGAGTACATTGCACCACTAACATAGCCCGAAATGAATGATGTCAAAGCATAACATACAATAAAAGTCGTAACAATGGATCCTCTCCTGAAAAGAATGCACACATACTATTTAAATTAAATATATTACAGAGTAGCAAGGAAACATAGTACTCGAACAAATACTAATAGCAAGCAGTAATTTTATTGCAATCCTAACCATGAAACTAGAAGTACCAGACAGATCCATCACGAATTGCCTCTATACTCTATTCCTAAATAGATAGCCAACAACTAAAGTCCAAAGGTATCAATCAAGGATCCAACATACCCAACATACAACATCCCCACAATTGCCAACAGTATGACAAGGAGGACAAGCAATGCCAGTTGTGCCCCAGTACCAACAAGAGCAGAAAGTAACACTAGGTTAAGGGGAGTCCGAAACACATCTCCATGAACAAGTTTCCAACCAGACTCTTCACTCACATCTCTTTCCTGAGACAAAAAACATAATGATTAAGAAAAGCAGCCTCAAAGTTGCAATTATTTTTTTTAAAATGGAATGGATAAGCCTTGAACTTGAATCTTATCTAAACAGAATGTTGTTTAAAGCACAAAGTTGTTACCAGAGTCTCCAGGTCATCATCTTCCCGAGCATATTTGGCATAATCATTCCTTAGCGTCCGCATCAATATCATAGACACCAGACCAGTAAGAAAGATGACCATCATGAAGGAATTAAAGATGGAGAACCAATGAATCTGCACAGTGCATAACACAATTGCAAACAACACATAAAAAAAAAAATTGAATCTCATGGTGCTAATTAAATGCAAATCATTGGAGCAGATGAATAAAATTAAGAAAACAATGTTATCCAAGTAATCTCCAGTTCTCCACCTGATGCTCAAAAAATGGGTAATCCAAGTAAACTTCAAAGCGACGAGCAAAACTGATATTGGTTGGCTCCCATTTGACAGAATATGTCATGTCCAAGGTTCTCCCAGCCTCCAAAGGCTTTGGGCCCTCTTGAGAGATATTGACATGAATGATCTGCAAGAACCAAAACATGGGAAAGATGAGCATGTAGACTTATCCACCAAATTTGGATGAGATGATCAAATCACAAACCTGATCCTTATTGTATTTGATATGTATGTTCTTATGTGTGAAAAGTACATGCTTATTATCACTGTTTCTGTCAGGATGTTGCTCACCAACAAAACCTATATAACACAGACAAATCACAAATGATACCGCCTTTTTTTTCATTTTTTGACAAGAAAAATTAAGGCAGAGAGAGAGTACATACCCCACATCGGCAGATCATCTGAAAAACATTCAACAACCCGGAAACAAAAGAAGGTGAAGGTCAAGACAAAAAAATCAATAGAATTCAAAAGAATCTAAACAAAGCAACAGAAGGCAGAACATCTGAATTGGAAAAGCGAAAAAAAGTTCAGCGCTGAACCAGAATTAGGTTTAAATCAACACAGCCAAATCAAAATAAGGTCAACAGGAATGTGACAATTAAACAATAAATAAGAGCGTACATTTTATAAAATAACATAAACAGATTCCAAAAGGTATCTTCAATAAGATAATGTTAATCAGCATTACAAGAGTAGGTTTCTGACGAACAAAATGCACTCAATGTTTTTGCAGGGGATCTTCATATCATAAAAATATACCAAAGAATAAAGTTTGTAACATACCAATGAAGAATTCAAACCAATAATTGTTTTCAATAGCATCCTTAAATTGCTTGACCTTCGCTTCATCAAGCTCAAGCTCACAAATGCTACCCTTGTCAACGTTTTCTATCAAACAAAAAGAGTCCATGTAAACCTCAAATCAAACAAGAATAACAAGGAGCAACACTGAAGGAGATCCACATACTTTGAAACTTTATGTCAATCTGACTATCAATAAGCTCATTTCCACCCAAAACTTCACCAAGGCCACCCCATTTGTGAGAACCAGATGCATGACAAAACGGAAGGCTGTAATAGTTGTATGTTTCCTGTGGGTTATTGTAGGGCCCAACTTTATTTACCCATAAGGTAACTGGGTCATCTGATTGATACTGTTGGACAAAGCATAGAAGTCAGAATTTTTTTTTGCATAAACGAAGTCCTGGGTAAGAAACAAAACCACAAGCATAATGCAGTAATACATCCACTTAATTATGCATATTTTAATACTTCCCAGAAATTCACAGGAAACAAACATGAGATTAAATATTTTCTCCTCTCTGGTAGATTTTTATAGTCCCATATTTTGCAGAAGTGAACAAAATGTAGAGCAAAGAAGCAGACAAAGTTGCATTGCTTTATATACAAGAAAAAAGAAAGGTATAGGGTTAACATCTTAACCAAACACCGCCAGGCAGGCAGAAACGAGAAAAGATACCCTAATATAAGATGCCCTTAACCACATCGGTCCATTACGTATCACTAAGTGCTAGATCTTATTAGAGTGGAAGTGTCAAACGAACTATAAATACTCCTCCATAGAAAATCCTAGACCCTCACCCTCGAAAAAAGGAACAAGTATATCCTGCACAAACCTCTAGCTCCTTGTTTTTAATGAGTTAAGATCAATTAGATCTAAATCAACACACTTTTTGAAAAAAGGAAGAAGATGGTCTAGAGCAGAACTCCAGATAAAGTGATAAAGGCTTTAAGCCCTGTCAATTGGCTTATGCGAAGATTGAGCAAGCATCACCTGAATAAATCCCTGAGCCAGAAACTAGATGTAAAGGAAAAACAAAGAGCAAGATTTCATTTCAAACAGACACGTATGACCTCTGAGCAAATCTTTGCAATTCACTTCCTAAGCCAAATTTAGGTCGAGAAGGTTGAAACCATTTTTATCCACAAAAAGAAAGGTCGAAACCATTTTAAAATCACAGTAAACCCATACTTAACCCATAAACACTGCAATTTAAAGTGGATTGCTATTATAAAACCATTTCTTAATGATGACACATCCTAACCGTAATAGGTAGGACGGGTTGAGAGGATGGATTATCAACATGCAGTTTGATTTTGTCAGCGCTAAATAAATATCACCCTGCCTGTCCATTATAGGATTATAGAAAAGGAACCAAAAGACATCTAATCCAACATACTTTGATTGCAATTCGAAAATTATAAACATCATTCAGTAGGAATCAGAATTTACAAGAAGCAAACACAAGAATATAATAGAATGTTCTTAGCTTTAAGTGAAAGTAGAATAAAAGCCTCTTACAGTGCAAGTCATGCAGAACTATAGTTGGCACGAAGAGAAAAGACTCTCAACCTAAACTATAGACCGTACAAGAATATCCGTGATAAAGCTTACTAGAACAAACCTCACTCAGAAGTTAAATAGTTATGAAAAGATAAAATCAGTGAAGACCGAAGACCAGTCAATAAACAAGTTTTACAGTACATGCACCATCAACTAAGGTTTCACCATTTTCAACTGCAAGACTCTCTGGTGCCACTGCAAATCCACTTCAATGACCTAATAGATACCCAACTCCACCAGGTCCACTAATTAGCTTTTTATAAAACAGCGGCACACCTGTCTCATCAATTCACTCCTTCCATCATCTGATCAGCAACACAATAAAGCCATTTAATCTAAACTAGAAGGCATCAACTTTCTTTCCTTATTTGATAGTTGATCTCTCCATCCGAAGGTGTCATCAACAATGTAGTCCCACTTGTCTAGTTGCTCCTAATCCATCTAATCAGCAACATATTGAAATTATCTAATCTGAACTAAAAGGGGTCACCTTTTTGACCCTTCATTGATCTTTTTCATCCTAATAAGTTGAGTCCCACCACCATGCGAATTCACAACTCTCAGTCTTTATAACAGACATTAAACAATATATAGGATGAAGAAGGAGGTGCTGCAACCAATTCACTACTCAAACTTAACTGGTAAAGGAACACATAGAAAATTAACCTCAGTTCTGTCTTTAATGAATGAAATTAAGAAAAACAACCTCACTCCAAATCTTAACCAGTGCAGTTGCATGTCATCTGCAGAAGTTAACCACCGTGATCAAATCCTCCTCAGAACAGCCACCAAGACACATTCTGAAGGACATGTTAGTACCTTTACTCGACTATTACAACATAATCATTACACATAACAAGCGTTACACTTACGAAACACAATTAGCAAATGAAACACATCAGTTTGACAAATTTGAGATCAGACGCAAAAGTTCTTGGAGATCTAAAGTCAAACCATTACTTTGCATTAACAAAACGGTAATTAATCTCATCACTTCGAATCAAATCTACTAAAACCCGGAAAATTTTCGGAATCACGGAAGCAATGCACAATCAAGATCTTCGCAATTGGATTCGCCAATAGATCTGAACAACATAGGGATGTTTCCACCGAGAAATAAAGAAAAAGAATGTGTATAGCTTAAAAATCAAGAAAGCCAACCGAAATTAGGGTTTTTCGCGTTCTTGGAATCGAACATTTTACCTTGTGATCGGACTCGGAAGCAAGCGCCGGCGAGAGGAAGAGCAAGGCGGCGAGGAAGGAGAGCAATGTTAGTGATCGGACGGTGGGCCGCATCATAATCGCCGGCGAGGATAGGAGTGGCGCGTGAGATATTGGCAGAATGAGATGGGGGATCCGACCCAAAGTCGTGAACGGACTATATAGTAGAGTATTAGATGATCTGATTTCAACAGACTCAAGAAAGCTGTTTATTTATTAGTATCAGCTTTCCTTTTGCTAAATAAATAGAAAATCTACAATAAAATACTCCATTTTAAGGATATTTAAAAATAAATAAAAAATGGAGAAGAATCAGTTCTACTATAATAACCAAAAATAGCACTAAAAAATGGATTCATGTACCAAAAATAGCACAACAAGAAGTTTGGAAGAAAGTGAATTATAGGCGCTTTAATTTAAATGATTATTTATTCATTTGTTATTTTCATATTTTAATCATAATTTAAGATATATTCACCGACATATTTCTTTTTTTAAGCTTACATGCATGTCAACTATTTTTAATACGTATAAAATTAATCAATTTTAATCAAGATATTTTAAAACAAGTCTATCACCATGTTGTCTTTTTCCCAAGCCCCTAGTTTAGGGATGCTCTATATATTCTAGTGCCCATTTTTCCACAATTCAAATGTGAACAAGGTCTAGGGTAGATTATACCATAAATCTTTACTTCTTATGTAAAATAATTCTTGAAAAGAACTCCCACAATATGTGCAAATTATGGGAAAATGTTCATGGGGACCTTAGTTAACGATTTCATTTTTTTCGTGAGTCTTTTTTTTATTTGGTTGAAATGTTTGAATTACGATGAACGTTGTATATATTAAGTTATATTAAAGATTATAGATCTTAAACATAACGAGAAAAATCTTACTCTCAAATGACGATTAGCTAATGGTGTTTATTTTAATGTACCTTTTGAGTAGTCATAACTTTTATAATTTGTGTAATAGATATAAAATATAAGATAGAGTTTGGGACAAGCAAGTCAATTTGCGTTGCTTTGACTATTTTATCATGCAATGGACCACTACTCAAGTTGTGAACACAACTACCTAAATTGTTGGCTTGAGGCTAAACCACAGAGAGGTCTAAGAATTAGACAGCTTAATATTAGTTTTGCTTGGAATTCAGGTTGAATAAAGTTTAATTGATTGGCATCTGTGATTTTAGAGAATTATATGTATTGTGAAGAAATTGTTTGTTCTTTTCATTATTTTTTAAGAGTCTAAATTTTTCATCTTCATTCTTATCTCCAACTTTAGTTGTGTGTCCTTGTAGTTCACGAGATTAGGTATTGTTATTTTAATTTAACTATTAATAATTATATTAAGTTCATCAGTTTAGATATTGTTATTATTGTTGGAAAACTATAATCACAGCGGAAGCATACTAGAATCGTACTGCTTATATGAATAATAAACAACACATAGTTTATGCTAGAACACATAAACTTTCTGAAATTTAATTCAAGATTTACCTCTTGAAGCGTGAGCAGATATCTTCAAGTGAATCTACAAGCTAGTCGACAAGCTAGAACCTTCAAGTGAATCCACAAGCTAGTCCACAAACTGGATCACAGTTCTGCGGTCTTCTACAGTGGTCTCAAGTTCACTTCCGAACTCTCTAAATACTTAGTTGGGCAAGTATCGTATCAAAAACTTATCTTTTTTTCAAAGGTTAAAAGAATTCCTATATAGAGATTTCTACCTAGTGTAAGGAGGAGAGGAAACACCCTGTCTTTCCTTATAATAGAAAAAGACATGTACTTCTCTCTTTCCTTAGAATAGAAAAAGTCATGTACTTCTCCGGTTCTCCCTTTCCTTAGAATAGAAAAAGTCATATACTTCTCCCTTTCTTTAGAATAGAGAAAGACACATACATCTCGAGTAATTTTCCTAGATAGTCACCCATGTTTGAGAAATTACCTAGTAATATCACTTATGTTTGTTTTAGGACTACAATATCACCCACTTTGCATATTTTCCCCAAAATATATTTTTGTGTCAAGTATATTTTGAGTATAATATGCAAAGTTAGGTGATATTATAGTTGTCATAAAACAAACAAAAATGATATTCTTAGGTAATTTTCCAAACATGAGTGACTATCTAGGGAAATTACTCCATACATCTCTCTTTCATTAGAATAGAGAAAGACACATACATCTCCCTTTCCTTAGAATAAAGAAAGACACATATTTCTTCATTTTTTTTCTTTAAAATAGATTTTGAGTTCAAGTTAAATATGAGCATGGTAGGGACCACAAAATTAATTACTGAGACTTCCTATTATAGAAATAATTTCAAATAATTAATTTGAATTATTCTTACCATAATAAATTACAAATCATTATATTCTACTAGAAATTCGTAATTGCACTCCTCTATTTATATTTCAAAATTTCCTATTAAATGCATATGTAATTATACATGTTAAGATTACAGATACTAATCAATAAATTAAATTACTGACGAATTTAATTCAATTATCAATTTTCTTTAGAGCACTACTTAACTTATTTCATATGTCGGATTCATAAATCCACTTTCAAGGTCTGACACGATGAAAACTCATAAGCTTCTCAAAAAATATATCATCAATCTCTATATCGAGACACATATTTCGTCAACTAACTTATTATTTCACCAATATATATTATCATCATCCAATCTACCAGGCATATGACCCATCTTAGAATCTCATCTTTTAATAAATCAAAACGATAATTAACATATACAGATCATAATAGTTATATCAGGATTAAGAATATGAGCACATTTAATAGTTTAGAGAAATGTTTTTGTCAGTCAGTCTAAAACAACTATCTCTACTCGGTCCCGTTCAATACATACAAAATGCACTAGCACAAGAAGTTAGAACTATACCATTCTCATAATCAAGATAAAGTACATATAATCTTGTGCTACAATCGTACCGATTACAAGTCCAATTTCCATCTTAGATCGTGAACATAAAAACTTTATACTTATAAGAACCGATGATTTAATCCTCTGTGTATAAGCTAAAACTCTATACACTAAATCATCTACTATATAAGTAAACAGACACCATAAACGAATATATGATCTATTAAAAATAAATAAATAATTATTCTATAATAAATACTATAACTAAACACATGGTTAATAATATATATCCCAACAATTATAACTTGACTATCAATAATTATATTAATGTTTGTATTAAAAATTTAGATTTGTCAAAAAAAAAAAAACACAATAAAATGACACAAGCAAACGCGGTGCGTCTTGATATGTGATATAAAGGAAAAAATAGGTCTCAATTATTTCAAGTTACGATTACATTCGACCATTATTTTGGATGATTTTGTTAGCCTGAGAGGAAGAAAGAGGCATTCTCCAGCTATATTAGGCTTACGCGAGCCGTTCGGATATGCAATTTGAAATTATAATATGAAACTAAATTAACGTTTTAGTTAGAAATGTATTGAAATTTATTAAGTTATATTTTTTCTTATAAACATAAAAATATCATAAGTTGTAAAATTATAAAAAATAATCATTTTTTATACAATCTTACCGAATAAGAAAATCACAGTTCATAAAAATAAGACATCGAAATATCTGAAGATGCCGCTTTAATTTGAGAAATCACATATCTCAGTATTTTTCTCTTATAAATAAATATTCGAGTTTATAATTTTTCAATACACATAAATTTATAAAGATCCACTCGTTAACAATAATAGCTAGTAACAAGTTATTCTTAATATAATCTTTTTCGCATGATATCAAGCATGAGTCTTATTTCTTATATAAAAAGTAAAATGATGGGTCTGTTTTTTTTACAAAATAAAAAATTATGTTCAAATATTATTTGAAATCACGATTGTATAACCACATGTCCAAATTCAAGCTTAATAAGAAATATATCCTCTTTATCAAAATAAAATAAATAGAAGGTATAAATAATTTTCATATGTAAAAATAACAATAATTATTTGAAGATCAAGTAAATGTATTTACAAAGATATAATATAACCGAACATGGAACATGAAATAAAATCTCCTTATTATTTATTTTAAACAAACTAAAAAATCCCTATTGTCGGGGCAAACTTTAATCGTAGCCGTAAAATAAAATGAGAAAGAATGATGTTGGACTGGATTGGGCCAGACAACTGGACCATGACATCAAACTATTGCCACCGCTTCACTGATTTTGACCCGAATCCACCGACAAGTCCACAGCCTTAAGGGTATATTTGGTACAAGGAAAATGTTTTCAATTATTTTTTAAAGAAAGTTTTTTTTAAAACTTATTTTCTAGTAAGTAATTTCGTAAGTAAGCAAGAAATAAAATATTATTTCAAAAATATTTATACCTTATTTAGCAAAATAGCTCCCTTCTGGTAGATTTTTCTTGTGACTTGCTATATTTTCTTCTTTGTATATTATTTGAATGAAGGGTCTTTCGGGAACAATCTTCCTATCTCCACAAAGTAGTGATAAGGTATGCGTATATTTTATCCTTTTCAAAATCTACTTGTGGAATTTCACTGAGTATGTTATTGTTATTTAAAAAGATACTATAAAAAGCGGGATGAGATGGAGAGCAGGGGTCGAGGGTGGCAGAAGTGGGAGTTGAAGGAATTGAAATACACTTATACAACTTGTTTTTCTATTTTCATTAGAGAAAATACTTCTCTTTTTTAAATAATTTATTTTTATATTCACATATTTTGATCGAACAAACATAAGAAAATTAAAAAAATATTTTTTCTCCATACCTAACACAAACGTAAAATTTCGCCACATACATATTTCAAAGGAAATTAATTATAATAAATAAATTAATATTACTATCAAATAAACGAATTAATTAGGAAAAATAAAAAGTAAAATAATTTTCTACTACTATTACTATAAATAGGGAAGAGATACTTTCATAATGGAAATGTAGACTTTAACGCATGAGCTTTCAATAAAAAAGAAATATTCTTCATTCCTTTTTTTCACTTTTTCTCTTCACCATTTCACACTTTGTCCCTATTACTCCCTAGAATCTCTCGCTCTGTCTCATGCACACACAGACACACACTAGTGGATTCTTTGCTTTAGCTTCAAATCTCTGCTAATAATCTTGATTTTATTTTTCTATCCTTTTCTCCCACCATAACCCCATATCAATTTTGTTCTACCCATCTTCAAAGGCCCACAATTTCCCAATCTTTGTGCTACAAGAAACCCTAGTTCTTCTAAAATTCACAGATTCTCAAACACCCCTTTCCTGATTTGGCGAATATATGTTGATTTTGGTTCATATTACGTTGTAATTCAGCTTAAAGGTGTTGAATTCAGGTTGGTTTTTGGGAGTTTGGATTTTGGGATTTTATGGGTATTTTGTAAATTGTTTTAAAGATTGATCTTTTGTTTTGTTAAAATTGAAAACCCCTTCATTCCCAATTTTGCATCTTGCAGCAGAATTTGGGTTTGATTGTTGGGGAATTGGATAAGAAAGTTTGAAGCTCAAGTTTTGGTGGATTTTGTGGTTTTGAATTAAGGGATTTTTTATTTTTTTTATACGTAGTGAAGTTTATTTAAGGATAAGAAGATGGAGAAATACGAGCTTGTGAAGGATATAGGGTCTGGGAATTTTGGTGTTGCAAGGCTCATGAGGAACAAGGAGACCAAAGAGCTCGTGGCAATGAAATACATTGAGAGAGGACACAAGGTTTGCATAATTACTGTCTGTTTTATCATCAATCTAACATCTTCCAATCGATTTAAATGTCTGATGCTTCATTGTTTTCGTTATTGTTAGTGTTTTTTTCCTCTCTTAATTATCAGTTAAACATTCTTTAATCAACCAGGTCCCCTGCTCTCTTTTTTATATGCAATATCATATAAGCTTCCTTAGATTTGAGATGCCACTTTTGTTGTAGATTGATGAGAATGTAGCAAGGGAGATCATTAATCATAAATCACTTCGACATCCAAACATAATTCGCTTCAAGGAGGCAAGTGTGTTCATACCATTTACTATTTCGAATGCCCTATTGCTTTCATGGTGTTTTCTATTGAAAATGGAAAGGAAAGTTGATGAATAACTGGCCTAACTGTTGTTCATTTGTTTTGTGAGATGCAGGTGGTATTGACTCCCACTCATCTTGCCATTGTTATGGAATATGCAGCTGGTGGAGAACTGTTTGAGCGCATTTGCAATGCAGGAAGGTTCAGTGAAGATGAGGTATAGTTAAAATTTCTAAATTCTGTAATTTTAGAAGGCCACACTTATGGGATCTTAAGAGCCTTGATTCTCATCTTTAATGCCTCTTTCATTTGGTTCTTGCTTCTGTAATTTTAGGCCAGATACTTTTTCCAGCAGCTTATTTCAGGTGTCCACTACTGTCACAACATGGTGAGCAATATACAAGAATCTACAGAAAATTATTCATTACTGTGAATATATAAAATGCCATCTTTTTAATTTAAGGGAGCTTAGTCCTCTTCAAATTTTCATTGCCTCTGCAGCAAATATGTCATAGAGATCTGAAGCTGGAGAATACCCTTCTTGATGGAAGTGCAGCTCCACGCTTGAAGATATGTGATTTTGGATACTCAAAGGTTGATGTGTTCTGCTGAATGGTACATATAGACATATTATCCCCATAGGGATCACTAAGATGCTCATAGTTTTCTCCTGCAATTGCAGTCATCCCTGTTGCATTCAAGGCCAAAATCAACTGTTGGGACTCCAGCTTATATTGCTCCAGAGGTTCTCTCCAGAAGGGAATATGATGGCAAGGTAGAGTAATTATGTGATTTTTTACATTTGGTGGAAAGGCATTATGCAAATTATTTTTCTCTGGCATCCATCTGTGAGGAGCTGAATTTGCTACCATGTGTCATTTATTTTTATGGTATATACTACCTTTCCTCTTATGAGTAGTTAAGAAACTACTATAACTGGTCGCTCTATGACTTGTTAAGAAGCCACTATAACTCGCTCTATGACTTGTTAAGAAGCCACTATAACTCGCTCTATACTTGTTAAGAAACCACTATAACTGGTTGTTCTATGACTTGTTGAATTACAGGTTATGCTTCCATCTTTGTGTGAATTGCATCTTTTTGCTTACACCCTTCCCCTTCTTTCCTAAAGGTAGAGTTTTTTTACTGATCTTTATTCTTAGGCCATGAACGTTTGCTTGTGATTATTTCAGCTGGCTGATGTTTGGTCATGTGGAGTGACACTTTATGTGATGCTGGTTGGGGCATACCCTTTTGAAGACCAGGAGGATCCAAAGAACTTTAGGAAAACTATTCAAGTGAGTATTTTCAAGTCTTCATATATCCGATGAACTTCATGCAATGCTTACTCCTTTTAATTTGGCTTTGATGTTTCTCTTCCAGCGAATAATGGCGGTACAGTACAAGATTCCTGACTATGTTCACATATCGCAAGATTGTAGGCACCTTCTCTCTCGCATATTTGTTGCCAATTCTGCAAGGGTATGCTCTCTTCTATCTTTATTGGGTGTATTCTAGTCTTGAATTTTCAATGGGCTAACAATCTGATAGAGATGTTACATGTTTAATGCATCATTTACTGTCACACAATGGGGTCTATGCATATGGCGTTGTGATGCCATTTTCAGCCATACACATTTGACAGATTATCCTCCAATTAGGTCATCAGTGTTACCATATACTGTATATTTGAGATCGCCCTTATCTGAGCCAAAGCTTTGAACTATGATATGTTGGATAATTACGTCAACCTTCCAACACCCTTTTTTGCTTGATCTGAGCATCATCCTTGGTCCCAGTAGTAACCCCTGCACTCTGGGAGTGAGTCGGTGTTGTTCATTTAGATGAATGCAACTAGATAATCTTATTCTGTGGTTCTTGTCAGGGTACTCTGTTGTTTGATCCTCCAACTAAATTTGAGTTAATGTCAAAGACTACAACAATTGCTTGTGCCATTAATTAAGCAGTGTTGTTTAGTCAGTCGGATCTTATTGCACTTACCTACCTTATTCTTAAACGACCAGTTCTCCCCAAATGGATGACGTTGTCTTCTAATAGTGTGTCCTCTAAACAAATGGAGTTGGGATAGTTGTTTTTTAAATTCAGATGCTACTGTATTAATGATTCCTTGTAACTTTGCTTTACGAAATGAGAGAGAATCAGAATCATCCAGAGGGGAAGTTAAGTGATATCTCAATTTGATGGTAATTTATGATTTTGTAATTGTTCCTATAATTGTAATGGCAGTCTGCATTTGCAATCTTACCCTTGAGAAAAACCTGAATCAACGTCTGTTTCGTCATCTCTTCAAACTTTCAACATTATAAAGTGTGTATAGCACTGGAACATGTCATAAATAAACAATATATGCACTAGTATTAAATTTTTACTTTCATTTCTCTGCTCCTGGCATTCTTACCATATTGGGGGGGGGAAAGAAAAATGAGGAAGTTATAACAGATTTTAAGTAGGAGGATATTGTTTCTTGTCTAATAAGCAGGTTTATTTTGCAGAGAATCACAATCAAAGAAATCAAGTCGCACCCATGGTTTTTGAAGAATTTGCCTAGGGAGTTGACAGAAGCAGCACAGGCGGCTTATTATAGAAAAGAAAACCCGACATTTTCGCTTCAGAGTGTGGAGGAGATCATGAAAATTGTGGAAGAGGCAAAGACCCCTCCTCCAGTTTCCCGTTCAGTCTCAGGTTTTGGCTGGGGAGGTGAAGAAGAAGAAGAGGAGAAGGAAGGAGATGTAGAAGAAGAAGTGGAGGAGGAGGAGGATGAAGAAGAAGACGAATATGACAAACAAGTGAAACAAGCACACCAAAGCTTAGGGGAAGTTCGTCTCACCTAAGCGTAAATTATCTTGCTTGCTCGCGGAGTACTGTGGACACACACATAGCCTATTATGTCTTTGGCATTTCCTGTTTGTGTAAAAGTTGTTTCACCTGGGCCTACTTTATCCTTTTTGCTTGTAGAAAACTATAGCTATTAAGTGTGGCATTTCCTGGTCATGTCAAGATTTTCTTTTTTCTGTTGTGTGGAACTTAAAAGAAGTCTGTAAATTTCGAGTTTTGAGGTAAGGAAGCTTGTGAATTATAATTCCTTAAGACAAAAGGCATTGGTTGAGTTGAACCTCAGATGAGCCTGAGTTACAATTAACAGGAAACTTTGGTAAGTTTTGTTTTATGCATCTTGGATATATGCAGAGAATTTGCATACATTGTCCTGATGGTCTTTCAGTCTTATTTGCTTTTTATGGGTTTTATTATTACTGTTGATGTTTGAACTTGTCAGTATTTACATACATAGGATGACAAGCACAGTGGATTCAGAAAAATAAAGGTAACGTGTTTGCGATTTGAACTTGGAACCTTACAATGAGTTTAATCTGCGTACATTCTGTTCTGACCTCACTTTATGGGACTAGTATGTTGTTGTTGATAAAGAATTAAGGTGAGAGGATACATAATCCTAATGGTACAGTTTTTAGAGTCGAATTCATCATATATTTTTTCAATGTGGACAATGACAGCAATGATATTAATCAATACAGTTAAGGAAGGATTACCTCACAATTAATTATTATTTCAATTCTTCTTTTAACCGATTTATCTAAATTTAGATTTTAATTAAGCAATGTTCTATAATCCAAAATATGACATGTAAAAATTAGAATAAAGCAGGCCGTTCTTTTGTTAAGAAAAAAAGGTTAGAAAAGCAGAGTGAAAGCAAGGTTGAGAAATATGAAATTCCAGCTCAATTTACACTTGCAGGAGCAGTCACATCTGTATTTTTCAACATTCTATATTTGACACTTCTTGTTTGTTATGTTTTAACCTGACACTAAATTTTAAAAAGTAAAAAAAATGAATTTTGCGATCTTAAATTAAAGATATGTTAATTGTACCAAATTATCCTTTAATTTTATGATCTTGAACATGTTTGAAGTGTTGCAAAAAAAAAAGATGATTTTTTCTAAAAAAACTAAAAATGAAAAACATGATAAAGAATTTGAAATGGACCGAGTATAACAGTTGCTTTTTTAGGCTCTATATATTGGTTTATTAGTTTATTACTATTCAAAGATTCCATTGGAAGTAGGGAGGGAAAAAAGCCAAATCTATCGTACTATTATTGCTATTTAGTGGGCGTTTAGATTAGATTA
Source organism: Solanum etuberosum (assembly GCA_029582245.1). Taxonomy (NCBI): domain Eukaryota; kingdom Viridiplantae; phylum Streptophyta; class Magnoliopsida; order Solanales; family Solanaceae; genus Solanum; species Solanum etuberosum. The sequence continues at coordinate 55,843 of JAJONR010005243.1, read as the reverse complement.
AAAGTTTGGTCAAATTTATTTTTAAATTTTGAAAGTGTTTGACAAATATAAAAATAACTTAAAATAAATCAAAGATGACTTAAAAGCATTCGCAAGTAGTTTTTAAAATAGTTAGGAAGTGTCTGACAAAGCTAAAAACAAATTAAAATAAGTTTAAAATTACTTAAAATAAGTTTAAAATCAAAAGTAGATCTCTCATATTTTTATTTTTTGACTTAAAAGTCATTTAAATTTGACTTTTTATTTTTAACTTAAAAGCTACTCCCTCCGTTTCAAAAAGAATGGTCTAATTTGACTTGGAACGGAGTTTAAGAAAAGAAAGAAGATCTTTTAATCTTGTGGTTCTAAATTAAAGTTATATCAAATGTACCAAAATACTTTTTAATCTTGTGGCATTAAACATGTCACGTTGAAAGTTAAAGTTAAATTGTTGTCAAAAAGGAAAGGCATCGTTTTTTTTTTAAACAGACTAAAAAAAAACTAGGTTATTTTTTTTGAAACAGAGGGAAGTACTTTTAAGTCTAATCAAAGGGGCTCTTGGTCTTTGTTGTTTTGTATGATTGCAACTTGGATCTGAATCAATTAATGGAAACAAGTGCAATTATGACAGCGTAGAATTTTTATTTTTTTCAACACCGTGCAAGCAACGAAGAAAAGTCGTTTTCTCTTTATGAAAAATCAACTTAAAATGGATGATGTTACAAATTGCTCATTTGTTTGGTACTTGACCGAGACTGAACCATAAAAATGGCAATAAAACTTTTTAAATCCTATGACATTTGTCTATCCAAACATAGGAGTTAAAGTGACTTTCATGTGATGTGTACAAGCAAATCGTTCACAAGATATGATCAAAAGTTTAGGTCAAACGCATAAAACAGTCATTTTAGAACTGTTTCAAGCAAATGTGTCTTTTGATCTTTTTCATTGCAAGTTGAAAGTACTTTCTACATGGTGATTGGGTGGGTGGGGTGAGGTAGGGTATTTTACACCCAAGTAAAATCCTTCATTTTACTCCGCTTATTTTGACTTGGCACGGAATTCGGAAGTACTGAACTAACAAGAAACCCTCTAATACCAACACAAGAATCTACCTGAAATGGCGAGGAAGAATATATAACAAAGATCAGAAATCTATGAGGGGCATATGACTTCAAAATTATCTTGAAAAGCAAAGTGAAACATCAACCTTGGCAATGAATACGTACAGTAAACTTCAAGAATTTGCAGTAGTTTCAACCTCCTACTGTAGAAGATAAATGAAATATCATAAATCTCTCTAGCACAGCATTGACAAAAGGATATCAACATTCTCGTGCCTGGATTAACTTCTCTAGACGCAAAGTTCACTTCCAAAAATTTGATCAAGAAATATTTTAGTAACAAAAATCGGGGTTGCATTGCCTGAAAGAGAATGTACGGTGATCTCCAGCATTTCTTCATTTTGCTATTTTGGCAGACTCCTTGAGCACCTCAAGTAACTTTCTGGTCTCAGTCATAACACATTCCCTATCAAACAGAGCAGATACAACAGCAACGCCTTTCAGGTTTGGGACCCCTAGTCGCATTACAGCCTGAGCATTAGACATGCCTATGCCACCAATGGCTACAACTGGTAATTTGGAAGACACACAAACAGTTTTTAGGCCATCCAAACCAATTGTCTTATTGTTCTCTTTGGTATTGGTTGGATATACACCACCAGAGCCGATGTAATCAGCCCCATCTATCCATGCTTGCTGAGCGTGGTCTGGTGTTTTGCATGATACACCAATGATTTTGTCAGGCCCAAGAAGAGCCCGTGCAACATGAGCAGGCATGTCAGACTGCCCAATATGAACACCATCAGCATCACTAGCAAGAGCTACATCAATCCTGTCATTAATCAGCAGAGGAACACCATGAACTCGGCAGATTTTTAAACAAGCTTTTGCTGCTTCCAGAAAATCACCAGTTTCAACCTCCTTTTCCCTGTAGTTGTAATCAAGAAAGTCCACATCAAAATACAAATCCAATGATTCTACTGAAAATGGTAGTAAGATATCTAAGAATAAAATGATATAGCTGTAGCAACTATGTAGAGAAGGGTGTAATTCTTATTTCAAAAGTATCCTCTCTTTTTTTCATAAGTTCCGTGTCCAGTTAAACTACGCCATATAAAATGAAACGAGGGAGTAGCTTATAACATCCATAAGTCTGACTTTTGAAAAATCTTGCAGGCTTTACATTTTTTTTTCATATTAAAAAAAAAGATGAGCCATTTGATCTAGAGTCCATTGGGCATTACTTAAATGCCTCTCAAGTTTGAGGAGATATTGTCAATAGGTTAATGATTCTACCGCAAAAGAGGCATGCAATTTAAAATCAGTCAGCCATTTGGATTGTTATTGTCAATTCTATTAGAATACGTTATTTGCTATTAGTAACTGTGTTCAGTCACACATCGACCGAGAGAACGGATCTTAGTCTCCTTATATGCTCTTGGGCAAGTCTCCCTGAATGACCTAGCTTTTAAAGTTGAGTTGGGCCAAAGGCCAATTTCTTCACACGGTATCAAATTTAGGACACATCAATCCCTGTTGTTATGCTTTTCAGTGTTGGACCTCCCGTATTATGTCATCCACACTCCAGTTATCCAGCCATGCATGTGCGATGGGGACCGTCCAACATTGGTTGAGCATGAAATCCTACTGTATCAGAATATTGATATGTAGAACTTGTGATAGTCCTAATATTTATAGGTCTCTCCACCCTAGGTTTAGTAAAATACAATCCTCAGTTCTTTCTTACTCTGAGGAATCAATAGAAAGAATGAGAGAGGGAAAGAAAGAGAACCAATTTCAAAGAAGCCACAAACCTCAGCTGAATAATGGAGGCACCTCCTTCTATGGCAGCCTTTACCGCATCAACTATTGAACGACCCCACTTTTTGTTCATCCTTGAGTCAGTAACAGCATAGAGAAAGAGATCACAAGGATCAAAAGGTCGTCGCTGAACGTTACTTTTAAGCTTCAACAGATGATCCATAGGACCTTGACACCCGCCTCCAATGGCAATGTTCTTACTATAAGACAAAACTGCTTCAACATAACGTTTAGCTACCTGGCAAAGCAATTAAGTCGAATCAAATGAAGCAATGAGTAAATTCCACAATCAACAGAGAATCCAATAATAATCTTTTGGACTGTCACAGACCCACAATTATTTAAAAGAGAGGAAGATCGTTGGTTGGAGGGTGAATTTTGACTACCTGATGTCAGAGTTATTTGATGTACTCTTCCCCCTCCTCGCACTGCCTCATTAAAGGTACAAACAGGAGAAGGGCATAAAAAGAACAACAGAACGTTGTTTGTAAGGTGTGTTTGTACTTGCACCTGAAGCGGTTGTTTGGATCGTGGACTAGTTTGTACTAATTACAATGCAAGGATTGTTATGCCGTGAAAAATTATGTAAGGTTTCTAAAAGGCGAATAATAATGGAGGTTTCTATATTGTTATGTAGTTTATATTAAGAATATTTTAGTGTTCAGATACACATTCTTATTTCACCTTTTATTTTACTTAAAAGAATACAAAGAATCGCACACAAGTTATGCAGGCATTAACAACAGTGCGGGGCTTAATATCACAAACCAAAAGCTGCATCTATTATGCAGAGTTTTATACCAAAGATTAAAATTGTAGTACTCCATTAATTATGCAGAATTAATACTATTGATGCAGAGTTTATGCTGCAAAATAAATGTTGTATTAATTAGTCAGAATTTTATGCTTGGATTTTATTTTCTTATGTGGTCAACCAGATGACCCATGGCTCATAACAGACCTGATACATCCCAAAGCTTTCAAGTTCCTTTACACCATAAACTCCTAACCTTGTGCCAATGTGCAATCCGTTTTGCAGCAATGTATAGAATCACATATATCCAGCTTGCATACTAAGTCAATTACCTTTACAGCAGAAAGCATTTGAGAACCCTTTGCTAGTTCAGCTGCAACAGTAGAAGCCAAAGTGCAGCCAGTTCCATGCGTATTTGGTGTCATTATGCGTGAGGACCGAAACTCATAGAAATCATTCCCTATAAGATCAATTGAAAAGACCGTATGTAGGCATTCAAGAACCATGAAAGCTTTCACGTAAGAACAAAAACAAGCATACAGTTAATTCCCAAAGATCTCAAGAAATTACTAGATATACCATCATAAAACACATCCACAGCATCAAGAGAAGCAGGGAGATCGCCTCCTTTCACGAGTACATTTCTGTCCAAAAATTTAAGAGATTTTAACACATCAGAAGACAAAATCCTCTGTAAAGACTCAGCTGTGACATATAATAAAAAGAAGAGAATACACATCTTCCCTAATTTCATTAATTTATATTTTACTTTTTGTAGATCTTCCCTAATTGCACTACACTCTGAAATAATACGAAAAAACTTGAACTAAACCAGCATAAGCTTTGCAGGATTTTATTTTATTTCTTATTGCCGAATACTAAACAATTTTAAACCTTCAAATATGTAAAAGAGCATTCTCCTTCTGTTTGAAATGCCGGCCATTCTTCTCCCACTCTTGTAGCCCCAAATCAAGGAGAAGGTGGAGAAGGATTGAAGTTACTCTGTTTAGAGCACCCAGAAAATGAGCCCCTAAACTCTTTTTTCAAGCATCTACAAGTTTCTTCTTCTTTTTTTTTTTGAAGCTGGTAAGATATGTATATATGATATAATCACCACTAAGCTAGGGCAGCACCATAATTACAAATAAGCCTAGAACCCTACTGTGCAAAAACAAATTTACAGTGAGCCTATCAAATAATCAGCACATCTACAAGTTCTATTTTATTCAGTTGTAGTTCACTCTCAAGTTAATTTTCCCCCCAAGCAAGATGAAGTAGGCATAGATCCATTCACAGAAGATCTCCTCAAAGTCTTCTCTTGTTAGAGAAAGTGAAAATTTTGTTTTTTATTTTCAAGACATGCAGCTGTCAGATATGAGATGTGTGCAACTCCCTGCTACATGTGAATGGGTGATACCGTGATAGTTCTAATGATTCATAATGCTTTTGGTTGACTAATCAACAACTTGGGCCTCATATTTCCGGCAATCGCGGATGAAGCATGCTCGGTTGTTGAACCCTGGCCATTGTAGTTAATAGCAGAACATGAAGACTAACTGCAAGTGAGGGTGCTAAGACCCATATGCAAATTACTGTTCTGTGGAAGCCAAATGTAGAATTCGTGTATATCACACCTCTACATAAAATATCACCAATAAAACAAGGTTGAGAATGACAGGCTAGTTGGATTTGCATAGAGGAAATGCAGAAGGGGTGGTGCTACATTGTACAGCAAATGATGGTTTGAATGATTTAGAAGGTATTTAGTTCTCTCTTGTAAGTGATAGCTATGCACGATAATTTTTCTAGCAATGGACTTTGTCCATAAGTTGTACAAGGTCAAGGTATCAATTTCACTGTTTGAAAGAAAAATCTCAAAAATTAACCTTGGACCAATGTCATGTATTGCTTTTGCAGCAGAACGCATGTCGGCAATTGTTTCCAATGGCACACCGCCTAGTAAAGCAGAAGCCTCTTTCAAATTTGGGGTCACTATATCAGCCATGGGAAGAAGCTCCTCCCTGTTATCAGAAAATGAAAGGCTATGATTAGAAATGATTATCCAATGAGTTGAAGCATAGAGAATAAACATAGAAGATTTCACACGACATTACAGCATATAAATGTGAAAATTACATCACTACATATATCAATGAAGTTTCATATATTGTGCTCCAAGATTTATCACAAAAGCAGTGGAAATTGAAGACATAATGATGGTCGTGCTTAATCCAACTATCCAAGCATGCGACAATTTACCATAGATAGCATGTCTGTATAGGAAGTTTAGAGATTGATTTATATTTCATGAATATGGCAGCAGAAGATTTAGCAATAAAAAATTGTTTAGTCAATAAATCCACATATGAGTTTACACGGAGGGCATGGAAAGAGTCTATCACTCTCAAGGTGACATACCTAAAGCTATCCAAAATAGAGGGACCAGCTAATGTATGTCCACTTGTGGATACCATAACAGGGTCAACCACCAAGGCTGTCTTCAAGCATTTGATAGCAGCATAGTTAATGTCGTCGAAATTTCAAAAACAGAACAAATATAATGTGTACCTTGTACGGGGAATTCCTTCAGACTTTGACAGAGGGTTTTCACTATGCCAGTTGACGGACGCATGCCTGTTTTCACCTAAGACAATCTTAGTGCTGTGACGCAAAATAGACTACTGAGACATTAATGGAAACTGTAGATTGCCTAGTCCTAATAATGTTGGTATACTTATTCCATGTATAGCTTGAATACTGGATCAGGTTGTATATACAGTTGTGCAACATATACAATCGAGAAGACTTGAATAAAGCATTTGAGTCAGGTATAGAGGTAGGTTAATGTTGTTAAAATAACCATTTTACCCCGCCTGTCACATGGTATAAAATTATTTGATAAAAGAGGATAATAATCCCCTCCAGGATCAAATCCCAGTGTCCCCAAAGCTAACCAAACATGGAACTCTCTTTTATCCCCCCTGAGTATCCACGAACCATATAACAATTAATTCTTTGTATTAATTTCACATATATGGTGACATTTGGATTCCAAAAAGAAAACTGAAAAACAATAATAGCATGAAATTTGACCAATATGTATCACTGAAGAAAATTGTGCTGATAATTCAAAAAACCAGTAAATTAGCCTAGCCAATCATTTCCTTTATAAGGGATGGTCTATCTACATTACTTTCAGCCATCCAACCTTTCCTCCTAAACTATCTATACTAGTTATTGGTACGTAGTTATGAGTTTCTTTATATGTCGTTTCCTGTAACAATGTCGTGGCTAGTGGCAATGTAAGTTTTATACAACTGGATACAAGTGATTAATTCAGTTTTCAATGGCAACACTGAAACACACATAAAAAGCAAAGAGTTTGAAGGAAACAGGGAGTATAATCCTACTATAAAGTTAAGCACCACTGAACCTGTGCCGGGAAATCTAAACTTAGGAGCATCAAATTAGCAATATATGAATACTCCAAAAAGAATATACTCATATTCCAGTTTGTGCAGTATCATAACTTGACTGACATGTGGCTATAACTATTGATAATCTAATCAATGACCGGGACTATTACACTCTTCAATTCCTCAAATCAATGTATACTATACCAAAAATAAAATTATCAAATGGATGTGAACATCAAGACATTAACATGATATACTTACAATATTGGGCGGCATATCGGAAAGGACCGACCTCAACTGCTCTGCTACAAAATCCTCCGGCACAATGTTCACACCCTAGAATAAACCACACAACAAAATTCACAAAGGCAAACACAATAGCAAAATATCAACAGACTGTAACCTTGTGGAGAGTATTAATACCTGAACCCCTACGGTGTTTTGAGCAGTAACAGCAGTGATCACAGTGGAGCAATACACACCCCGAGAAGCACAAGCTTTGATATCCGCTTGAATTCCGGCGCCGCCGCCGGAATCGGACCCCGCAACCGTCAGAACATGCGGAACTCTAACTTTGGACTCATCGCACAACGTAGGCGTGGAAAACTTATCGTCTTGCATCGCCTTGATGTGCAAGAACCTATATTGATGAAAGCTTTTGATACAAGCTACGCCGGGACTCAACAGAACTGGAATCTAATAATTGAAATTCGTATGAGAATCGAGTGTAGCTTTTTTCACAGCAGGTGCAGACTTCGTAAATATGTTAGGGCAGCAAGCGAAGGAATGAGATTTTACCTGAGGTTTGGGAGTGAAGAAGGAAGTGGATAGAACCTGAGAGCATAAATGCGCCATGTGAGAGATGGATGAAGCTTTTGGAAAGTGGAGAGTCCACGGGTACGGGTATTTTTACCCGTGAGAGTCGACCCAACGTATCACTTGTGATTCTTCACGGGATATGTGGCAATTAGTGGCGTACAGCATAAGCTGAATTGTTTAAGATTTTCTTTTAAATATATTTAGTGACCCATCTATTTGCAGAAAGAAATGAAATTTGAAGTTTGTGTTTAGATATATATTTAATTTAAAAAAAAAAATATATATATATTAATGAGTAGAAAAATAATTAGTTGAAAAATTGGTTAAAGCTACTTTTAAATTTTTGAAATACATCTTAATATAATTGTTCAATAATATAATCAAACTCTATTTTTGAAAAAAATGACATGGACGAATGATTAGTATTAAGTTGAAGGGAAAAGACATAGATTCTCTTTTGAATTTGTCTCAAAAAGTCAGTTATACGCTTTAACTATCCTGACGATCTATTACACAACTGATCTTGTTTAAAGTGATATTACTACCCCTTAGAAGATGACATGGCAGAGAAAGTGTATTCACCTTCCTTAAGGTGCATGAGAAGAAGAAAAAAAATGTTAAAATAATAAATTTGAACACGTGGCACTATCTATTGGTCATTATATAATTAAGCATTATAATTTCTAATATATTAATTATATCAATAATATTATTTTTTTGTATTTTTATTAATGGCCTCCAAATTTTTCAAAAGCTTTTACATTTTTCTTTCTTTTGACTTCTTCTTCTTCTTCAACCGTTCTTCACTTTGTTACCATTAATTAGTTCTTCATTTTATTCTCATGGAAGCATATTTAAACCCTTATCGAAGAACTCTAAAAAGAATAGAAAGAAAATAATTACTCTATCTTTGTCTTCTCTATTCTTGTCGGAACACCACCTACAATCACCACAATGTCATTTTTGTCTCAAACCACCATCAATAGCATATTTAATTATTCATTATACACAAATAATGCAAATGAAGTGCTTAATTCCATCCATAATTATCAATATTTTTAAAGAAAATTACAGATCTGAAAGTTTTTATTTGTTTCACCGGTAACAATGGTGTTGACCACCACGTATCACCGCCAACATCTCTATACTTCATAATCATTTGACTACTTCCTATTTTCTCTTCAATTTTTCTCTTTTCCCCTTCTACTTATGAAAAAGGAAGAAAAAATTAATTTTAAAAATAAAGAGATGTATGGTAAGAGGGAGGAAGAACACACAAAGTAGAAACTACTATTTTGAGAAAGTGTGAGAAAATATTAAGGAAAAAGGTTTAAAAAATATAAAATAATATTATTTTCGTTGTCATCAATAATATTTTTCCACACAAAGCTGAGATTGTCTTTGGAAGGAGGGATTAATATCATTTTGAACAAGATTAGATGTGTAATAGATCGTCATGATAATTTAAGCGTGTAACTGACTTTTCGGAACAAGTTCAAGAGGAAATTTATACCTCTTCCCTAAGTTGAATGCTAAACCAGCATGGCCTACAAACTTCATAATATGTAGATAAACATTATAATTTGATGAACTAAAATGACGACTAAATTTGTTAATGAACAATTTAAAGAATATTTGCTTGTCACGTTTGAGAGCAAACTATAATATTATGCAATCATTAGTATATAAATGTGCCTGGTTATATGCGTTGTATGTGCTTCTTTTTTAAATAATTAATGTTAAGTGTAAAATTTTAAAAACGAGAAAAAAGGATCGAATCAAATAGTGGAAACCATAATTCTTATAATTCCATTAATAGTTATTCAAAAGTGCCAAAGCTTTCAATTGGAAGTTAAGTTTTGATTAGGTTGGTTGTTATTGGAGACGTTTGAAAATAACTTTTGGAGTTTATATGTTAATCTTGAGGGAGTTTGGTGAAGATTATAATTTGTTTTGATTAAAAATTTCATATTGTAATGATTTTTTTTTTTAAAAAACAATGTTATTCTTTTGTAAGTCATATATATATATAAATAATAAGTTGTTTATATATACTTTGGATTTTGGATGTATGTATAGAGTAGTACCGAACATAAAATGACATGTACAAAAATATATACCAACAACATACCAAATACATGCAACATAACTCTACAACAATAATAACATACTCAGTGAAATTTCATAAGTGAAGCTTAGAAAAGGTAGAATGTACGCAATTTTTACCACTATCTCGTGGAGGTAGAAAAACTGTTATAAAAAGACCCTCGGCTCAGATGTAGCAATTCCATATATAAAGAAGAAAATATAGTGAGTCAGGAGAAAAAAAGTGCAAAGTCTACCAAAAGGAAACATTGACTAACAACAAAATGGTGCAATAATCGAAATAATACACAATATACTAGAATAGAGTATTGAAAATAGTAGTACTCCCTCTGTTTCACAAAGAATGGTCTAGTTTGACTTGGCACGGAGTTTAAGAAAATAAAGAAGACTTTTGAATCTTGTGGTCCTAAATTAAAGTTATGTCAAATGTACAAAAATACCCTTTAATCTTGTGGTTTTAAACATGTCACGTGGAAAGCTGAAATTAAAATGTTACCAAAAAAAGAAAGAGGTCATTCTTTTTGAAACAAACTAAAAAGGAAAGGAGGTCATTCTTTTTGAAACGCAGAAAGTAATAAATAACAATGAGATATAAAAAATAAAAACTACAGTAATACAATTAGTACAATGACAAACATCAACAACCCTAAGTAAGATAACACTACACTATTCATACTAACCTTCTACCTTAATATGTGTCTTCCACACCCTCTTATCTAAGATCATGTCCCCGCTAATCCAAATCTGAGTCATATCCCGTCTTATCACCTTTCCCCAATATTTTTTTTCGATTTACCTCTGCCTCTCCTCATACCCACTATAACCTATCTATCACACCTCCTTACTCACTAATGCACCTACACATTTCCTCTTCAAATTTTCAAACCATTCAATCTCACTTCTCTCATCTTCTCTATGCAAATTATGTGTAAGTTATGTTTTAACCAAATTATATATGATAAACTTTTTATAGGGAAGTTATATATTTTGATCATAATTGTATATGTAAGTAGTATAAAAAGGGTATGTAAATGGTATATTTTTTGGTTGTTTGGCCCAAACGTGAATAACGCCAGAATCGGGCCAAGCCCTAACTCGTTCGTGAAAACTATCCCGCCAATCCATCCCGCGTCTCGAAATTTGAAGCTTTCAGCCCGTATCCTCATTTCTTCTTTTCCCTTCCATATCGTGGCTGACAGACCTACTCCGTTTCGCCGGGGACTGATTCACCGACGACGTTGGAAGTCATATTTTTATGGTCAGTTGAATCCTTCACATTGCATAACCGCATTATTTTCAAAGCAATTGTTTTTTAGTCTTCAATTCGAGATCTCCGATTCAGTAATTGCTCAATTCTGTTAACTTTCACATCTGATGAAAATGATTAGTGGAGTGTTATTATCAATGCACCTTTATCGATTATCATCCATTAATATTTTCAATGTGCACATAATTTTACTATCATTCGTTTTTATTTTTTATTTTGGGAGGCTTATCTCTTTTTTTTTTTGGTTATGTACATATGTTTGTGTGCGATATAATACTCCCCTGTTTCAATTTGCTTGTTTGGTGTCTACTTGACACAATTTAAAAATAAATAAGACTTTTGAATATTGTGGTCGGAGTAAAATCTATCAAAATGTCTTGTGGTCTTAAATATGCCAATTAGAAGTTGAAATTAAAGAGTTGCCAAAAAAAGAAATAAATGTTCTTTTTTGAAATGGATTAAAAAGCCAATCAAGACAAACAAAATGGAAAGGAGTGATTAATTGTTTTCCTTAATCAGTTTGTTACAGGCTCATTTTTCATGCTCATTTCCTGGACAATTTGGTGGCATTTACAGGTTTTTATGTGTTGTTTTGGTTTTGGTTTTCAGCTAGCTAGACCATTAGGAAGTAGATTTATTAATTCATGTCCCAAGGCATAACAGATGATGCTAGTGTCTTTTAGTTTATGTGCTTACTTTTTCCTTTTCTTTTTTTTTGTTTTCTGAAGTTTGCTGGAGCGTCATTTTCTTGTTTAAACATTGGATGTTCTATGCAGGGAGGCTAATTCAGCTGGAGGTTCCATGTCTAAAGATAAGCTTCCAAAAGCCAACTGGACGCAACATGCTACTGCCCATGATAATTTTTCATGCCAAGATAAGTTCTTGAGTTCGAACGTCCTTTTCTCTCTACCGACACAAAGACATTGTGCCAGAGAAGAAATGAATGCCAGGTGTGCCACTCTATCATAACCTGGTTTGTTTTCTCGTAAGATTGCACATTTTTTCTACTTAAACGTTTCAAAGAAGATAACTTCTGCACATGATTGATGCATAAAAGATAATCAACCATGGGGTGACTGAACTTTAAACCATGAAACTGTAGTCATATTGCTTTCAGTGTTTCCAAATTTGTGTATATCCACCAGTACTATACATGCAAAATTTTAGAATAAGTAAGGTCTACTGTGCTGGAGGTACTTAATGCTAGCTCACAGAAAAGTTTCATTCTCAAGATAAGTAATCACTGAGAGTAACTGACACAAACTGTAAAACAATGCCGCATTCTATTGAATGTACTAAGATCCATCATCAGGTTATCACTCAGCAAATTCCTGGGGAATTTTCTCTTCTTTTCTTGGTACTATTGTTTATAATTTTTTTTCTGGTACTATCTGAACGCTAATTGTATCTATGTTCTTTAATTCTTTATCAGTTAAAGGATGATTGTATTCTTATCTATTGCTTATTGTTATTTTTACAGGTCAATGACTTGTCAAATCAGAAGTGTAACAAAATTGGAAGCTGAAAAGGTACTTTTGGTTCTGCAAAATATTAAGATCCTCCAACCATTTCATTCTTGACAGTTCTTAATACATCTATTACTATTTGAAATCATTTTATTATTTTTGCTTTTTATTTGTTGTACAATCGTAGAATGGATCTATGTAGGCACTAGCTTCATGAGCACATTTTTGAGGAATCCTAGCATAAAATGCTGAATGAAATATTAATTTTTGTTTGAGTCCTTTGTTTGGTCAGCTATAGGAATCACTTTTCATATTGGATTCCTGATTCTTGGCAGGCTTGGAAGCTTCTAACCAGCCTCAAGTTGTCTCCCAAGAGTTACACAAGACCAGGGAAAACTCTACAACTAACCAAAGATACCAATGCTTTTTCACAACACTCTAATCACACAAAGATCCCGCGTGCATCTGATGGAAACTGTGCTCCAGCGAGGTGCAGACCAGTGCATCAAGGTGTTGGTGAAGATGGTGAAAACAGTGACTCGAGAAGGTATGCAGGCAATTGTTTTCCACCACACTCAAGTGGTGTAGCAGAAACAGGGAATGTTGTGAACAGACAGAGTGGAGTAGACAATTCACATGCTCGAGGTGTAGGGGAAATATCCAGCAGTCATGCAAATGGTGCAAGCAAGAAGACACGGGAGGCGTATACCACTTGTGCTGATGAAACTGAAGAAGATGACATTCTTCTGGTAATTTTTGGTGTGGCTTAAGCAGATAACAGAAAAGACTTCCCACTCTCCCTAGGATATATCATATTATTGGTTGTTGACTTTTGAATCTAGGAATTGCCGACTTAAATCCAATTTGAATATGCTGATATTTTGGGTAAAAGAGACCAGAACAAGTGAGCTTTACCTTGCTTCTTTGAAAGTAATGCCAAAACCAAAAATAGAAAAAGAAAACAAAAGGAGAAAACAATAAATATTCTGCACTAATTGCTACTGTCTCTTATTTACTGGTTTCTGCAGTGATGGATGAAATGTGCATACAAATCTATTATCTATGTTCTACACTTTGACTATCTTCCCCTGATAATTTGTCTCTATCTGGTTTTTTTTAGACAGTTAGAAAGTTATGCTTCGTTCCTTTTTCAGAATATAGATGTTGACCAAATAGTAGAACACTATCAGACCAACTGCACGCCACAGCCTTCTGTCTCCAGGTTTCCGTCAACTACTCCAGTTACAATTTCTCAAAGTTTGGCTGGACATGAGGAGACAAATTTGCCACCGGAGTTGTCCATAAACTGCAACCATGGTTTGCAGGTAATAAAGTTTCTCTGCTTCAATCATGTTCGTTCCAAAGTTACTGATATTTTCTTAACTCTGACGCTTGATTTCTGCAATTAATACAGCTAGGACTTTGCCCTGGAGCCTTGGATCATTTACAAGAGATGAAGGATAAGCTAATTGAGATTTCAAATGATCTTCTTGACAATGTTTCAGACCTGAGTTCAGAACAGATTGAAATGCTTCGCCAAGAACGGTATGTTCTCATATATTATTCTTTTCTATTCCTATTTCTAGTTCGATGTTTTCTCATACCATGCCTTGTCTGTGCTGCACATTTGTTCTTCCTTGACAAATATTTTAGAAATATTGAAGCTTATAACTGGTTGCGTTTGCATACTTTCAGGTCACAGCTGAAGCTGCAAATTCAGCACCTTGAAAAATTTCTTCAAACTGTATCAGGCAATGAAGAAAGAAAGATGTCACAGTGTTCTGCTTCCACACTAACTTCTGCCTTTCAGTATGAAACACCTTCTGCCTTTCAGTATGCCACACCTTCTTCATTCCCTTCAAGGATTAATCCTACGAGACTCGACACACAGTTTAGTGGATACAATGAGTCCAGTCACTTTGACAAGTGGAATTCATCATCACTTTCATTTGATGTGACTGGTGGATATGGTCTTTCAATAGCCCCAGTGGAAAGAGAACCATACATCCCAAAGTATCTTGAAGTTAACTATATTGATGGTTCAAATGACAAGAAGTGGAGTAGCCGAGATTTCCCTTGGACAAAGAAGCTTGAGGTGTGTATTTTAAATGTGTGCGTAAGAATGAGATGTTTCTGGAGTTGAATTTGAACATATTTTCCATTGTCAGGCCAATAACAAAAAAGTATTTGGAAATCACTCTTTTCGTCCTAATCAACGAGAGGTGATAAATGCAACAATGAGCGGAAATGATGTGTTTGTTTTAATGCCAACAGGAGGAGGCAAAAGTCTGACATATCAGGTGAGACATTCGACTTTATGGCTTTGAAGCTTTTCTCTGTGGTGTTTATAACGTGAAGCAAATGTAATCTGTCTAAGATGCTATTATCTGGTATTATTATAAATTTAGAGGGTTACATGGTACCAGTTTCAGAAGGAGATTAAACAACAGAAGAATCATCAACCCTTCTTAGCTATGCTCACTTCTGGGTTCATTTTGCTAAGAAGCCATCAGATTGTACAGAAACTCCTTGTTGATATCTACCACTTAACCAGTTGTCAATAATGGCCTTAAGGTTGTCATATGTTATATCAAATGTTGAATTTTCTTCCATTGTAACTGGAAATGACAAAAGTATTTCTTCTACCACAGGTGCTCATTCCATATTTCCTACAAAAGTTGTAATTCCGTTAGCTCTATGAATGCTGGTATGAATGTGTGTAGAGCTGTTAACAAGTCACCCCTGTTTTTAATGTTCAAGCTCAGTCCGTTCTGCAGCTAGTTTGTTTGAATTTCATTGATCAAATTCATCTTGCATTGCTTGGAATCAAAGATTCTTTCAAGTTTGTAAACTACCTCTTTTTAGTAAAACCATTCCTAATGAAATTGTACCTATTCCCCAAGAAAAGAATTATCAGAAAATTTACAGATTCTAACACATACATATGTAGTTCAGAGCTGAAGAACTCCTATATTCACGAAATAGAAAAATATTATGCAGTCTCTTTAATGATTTAGCCCTACGGAAAGAGGGAGGGCTAGGAGAATTGTTGAAGTCTGACGAGGATGAGTGATGCAAGATGTTTCCGTCAGTAGTGATTTTCCTGAAACCCTGGTGACTGCTGGGGGAGAAGTATACAACCATGATGAGGCTAGAGGATGACTAGTGGAAGCCATCAACAACAGGGGTAGGTGGGTCCTTGCCTATGAGGAGATAAAGAAGGGCGAAGCTATGGAGTCATGCTGTTGGGAGTTAAACTAGGGGAAATTCCTTTTTTGACGATGATATGCCCCTCTATATGTTGAAAGGCATTTATACAAAGAAATAAAGATACGTTTGTGAAATGTGTTCTTGCCAAGCTTGGCTTAGTTATCTGAAAAGGTGTTGAGTAGATCTTTCTTCATGAACTGTTACGCCTATTAAATGCATCAAGTAGAAAAAGTGCACAATCATTATGGAATTGAGCTATCTACTGTTAGAAACTTTTATCGTTGTTGTGGCTCCACTATTGATATCTACATTCTTCTTTCTCTTGCCATGGTAATTTGTACCCAAAATGTGGACTTTCTTATTGCTGCTATTCCAATATAACTACTTCAAAAGATGGACATATTTTTGGGAGCTCCAGTTTACTTTTGCACATTTCTTTTGTACTGGGCTTGGTACTTGAATTTTTGGCAGCTGGGACTCTCACATTCATGACCTACTTTCTGCAGCTTCCTGGTCTTATTTGTCCTGGGATTACTTTGGTCATTTCACCTCTTGTTTCGCTCATCCAAGATCAGATAATGCATTTGCTGCAGGTAATGATGGTTGAGACAATAATAACTTCATCTGCTTCTAAGAAAATCTACCTTAATGCTGTGTTTTCATGGTATGTACACATTGCAGGTTAACATACCTGCTGCTTATCTTAGTTCCAACATGGAGTGGACTGAGCAACAGGAGATACTTAGAGAGCTCAATTCAGATGGTTCCAAATACAAATTTTTATATGTTACCCCAGAGAAAGTTGCCAAGTGCGTACTCGTAATTTCATTTGGTAACATTTGAAACTTATGGTAACTTCTCTGAATGAAGTGTCTGATATTTAAGAGTTAAGACAAATTTTGAAATTCCTTGGCTCTTCCTTATTCCTTGGCTGATCTGTTATTCTGGTGCGACTATGAAATAGTGAGATGCTAGCAGGAAAAGTAAGTTCCTTACTGGAGGCATGAAACCTTTCTGAAGGTGTGATGGATAAGCTCCCATTAATGAATTGTGATTGCTCAATCTGTAATTACTATAACTTGGATAGCACTATTTCTTTAAACTTGGTCTTACTTCTTTGGAAAAGGTTATACTTCAGCAATTTAATTGCAATACCCACAAGAGTTATTTGTTTGGGAATTATCCGGAATCTGGATTCCAGATGAAGGGGACTATATTTCACGCTAGACTAAACTGCAACATTGTGCAGAGCGGCCACTGCCTCAGGCCCTCAAAACCGACCTTTTAGTCCCTTGATTCATTGTTCCTTTATTTGATAGAGCCTCAACAATGAAATTAGGATTTCGGCTTTGAAACAATGACACGATTTAATACCTAGCTAAATTAGTTGTTTGGTGTAAAAATGAATAGTTCTTTAAGTTTCCCTTGGCTATCAAAAGGTCAACCTAGAGTCATGATAAAGAAACTTTATACTGTTTCTAGTAATTTTTCTGCAGGTCCTAGGGAACATAAAGTGTGTTCCTTACTGCACAAAATTTATCCTTAATACCAAACTATATTTTGAAATACTCAAAGAATACTTGTATGGTAGTGCAGAAGTGATGTTCTATTGAGACACTTGGAAAGTCTACATACTCGTGATACACTTGCTAGAATTGTTATTGATGAAGCACATTGCGTAAGCCAATGGGGACATGATTTCAGGCCTGATTATCAGGTAATGTCTTTTCAAGCATTTTTTGTGTTATCATATTTGTTGGGGTACTTTTGATGGACGCTAAACTTTTCAGTTGTCATCCAGGGTCTAGGTATCCTGAAGCAAAAGTTCCCAACTGTGCCTGTTCTGGCCTTGACTGCTACTGCTACAATAAGTGTCAAGGAGGATGTTGTTCAGGCTCTTGGTCTTGCCAACTGCATTATTTTCCGACAAAGCTTCAATCGTCCAAATTTAAGGTGAATAAATGATTCTGAAAGTGTAGTGGTACCATACCTTTTTTGGCCTTACAAATACATGATTGCGGAAATTTTTCAAATTTGCAGATATACTGTTATCCCAAAGACAAAGAAGTGTTTGGAAGACATTGGCACTTTTATAAAGAATAATCATTTTGATCAATGCGGGATAATTTATTGTCTTTCTAGAATGGATTGTGAGAGAGTAGCAGAAAAGCTGCAGGTTCATCACCTTTTAACAGACACTCTATTTCTTTCTATCTTGCTTTATTGTTGGTTTCCTAGCAAAAACTTTCTTAAAACATAATATAATGCATGAAGTAAACAAGATGATATTTGTATTCATTTCTCTTGTGATGTGGGGATAATTATGAACTAGTTTGACTGGTTGCTTGTTAGTATCTAGATATCATCTTTTGAAATCTCTTCTTCCTTTAAAAGCTTCTAATTTCGTATTGTCTTTTCTTGCATTAATTTTATATACGATGATCATAAATTAGAAACTCTGTGTGGCTCTAATGTTCAGGTACCTTAAACTTCTAGCAAATAGTTAGGCCTGTCTGGAGTAATTTATTTTTTACAGTATCTATTTCATTTTTACTTAAACAGAAAGCGCTTTGTCAAATACTTAGTCAGCAACCCTTATTTCTTATGGAACAGTATGTTCAATGAGCTTATGCACTGTTTTTTCCTAAAAGCTAGATATATGATGACTACCAAAGATCCTTTTCACATTCTCTTTTCTTGTCTAGTCCAGATAATTCTTTTTTGAAGTTTATAATTGTCTAATGGGAATGTTCAATTTGCAGGAATACGGACATAAAGCAGCATTTTATCATGGCAGCATGGATAGTGCTCAACGAGCTAACATCCAGAAGCAATGGAGCAAAGATGAGATCAATATTATATGTGCAACTATTGCGTTTGGAATGGGTATGATTGAGACTTAAGTGGCTTTTTCAAGCTAATATGCTGTTAACTAATCAGTGTTAACATGATGACTGCAGGTATCAACAAGCCAAATGTTCGTTTTGTCATTCATCATTCTTTGCCAAAATCTATTGAAGGGTACCATCAGGTGGTTGCTAAACTTTAATTTCTCGTTCTTTCTTTTAAACTACTCCGAAAAACTAGTCAATGGAGTGTAAAATTGACTTTGCTGTTATTGTTCAATAGGAGTGTGGTCGTGCTGGTAGAGATGGTCTACCTTCCTCTTGTGTTCTGTACTACAGTTATAGTGATTATGTGAGTCTCTGTCCCAATATGTTACTTGTTTCTGTTAGTGAAGTATTATACGAGTGTTGATCTCCTCTACTTCTTTATTTCCTGTTAAACATCTTTTGCTTTTTTAAAAAAAATTCAATAGATACGAGTCAAGCATATGATCAGTCAAGGCACTGTAGAGCAGAGTCCCTTTGGGTCTGGATATGGTCGTTCAAATTTGGCAGCTTCAGGGAGGAACCTTGAGACAAACGTGGAAAATCTTCTAAGAATGGCATGTGATTGTTCATAAGTCACTGAGATCTTCACTGTTGTAATGTTAGTTTTCTCAAGTCTTTCAACACTTTTTTCAGGTCAGTTACTGTGAGAATGAAGTTGATTGTCGTCGTCTCCTTCAGCTTATTCACTTTGGAGAGAAATTTGAATCTACCAACTGCAGAAAAACATGTGATAATTGCTGCAAGACTCAGAACTGTATTGAGAAAGACGTCACTGAAGTTGCAAAGCAATTAGTAGGGAAAAATTAGTTTGTTCAATTCTGTATTTGACAGAAGACATTCACTTCCTTGAAACACACTAGACTGTTGCTGGTTTTAGTAAACATTGATATCTTGCCTGCCATGTCAGGTTGAATTGGTGAAGACGACAGGACAAAAATTCTCGTCAGCCCATGTTTTGGAAGTCTACAGGGGCTCCTTGAGTCAATATGTATGTCCTAGCTTTTAACTTCTCATTTATTATCTTTTTTTCTCATTGGCTAATATGGTCTCCTTTACTATTATAGGTGAAGAAACACAGACACGAGTCCTTGCATCTGCATGGAGCTGGAAAGAAGCTAGCCAAGGGTGAAGCATCCCGCGTGCTACGTCATCTTGTTACTGAAGATATTCTTGTGGAGGATGTTAAAAAGAGTGACCTTTATGGATCCGTTTCATCAGTCCTTAAGGTAATTTACTGAAGATAGAATAGAGACAAAACAGCCTTTCAGATATCATATGCAAAAAAATTAGTCTTTATTCATCTCCGGTATTCATCTTTTAAATTTCAACCATTTGAGGTTTTACTAAGAAACTGAAAGTGTTATCTTTATTCAGGTGAATGAATCAAAGGCCTATAATCTATTTGCTGGTGGTCAGACTATGAGATTAAGGTTCACTTCCGTTCTTGTTGCTTACATAGCTTGTGATCTGTTTCCTTGTTACTGGATGTGACTCTCTTCACATTTCTTACTATGTACTATTTTGAAGTGATTGAGTAATCAGAAACATGGTTTATCAAAATGATTAAAGATGTGCTCTTTGAGCTTGATTTTTTTTTTATGCTTTCTCCGAGACTTCCAAATTTGGTTAAACTGTGGCCAGGACAGTAGCATCTACACTGTATTCCAATCTTGATGTTGTGTTTTCTGAGAACTCCAATTAGGGATGTGGTTCATGCATGACTCACCATAGGTCGTCTTTTTCCATTTAGTTGCTCCATCCTACTACATGCGATTCAACTTGGGGATGTCAGATTTCCACGACATTCAACATTCTAATTCATTTAACAATTTGATTTTTATACTTTGATATGTTGTTTCATGTGAAGTAACTTTTCAACCACAAGTTAAATTAATATCTTAAACTCCTTGCTGTGTAGATGGTGTCATATTCAATGGGAGGACAAGGGTAAATATTTCAAGGGATTAAAATGTAGGACATCCCTACACTACTTCATGGGCTTAAAATGTACTCCCTTTGTTTGTCTATTTTCCTTTTTTAGTCCGTTTAAAAAAGAATGTCTTTTTCCTTTTTTGGCAACTCTTTAATTCCAACTTTTCACATGGCATGTTTAAGGCCACAAAATTAAAGGGCATTTTGGTACATTTGACATATCTTTAATTTAAGATCACAAAATTTAAAAGTCTATTACTTTCTTAAACTTCATGCCAAGTCAAAATAAGACAAACAAATTGCAACGGAGGGAGTGGTACATCCCACTGTGTGTTGGTGCCCTCACCATCAGACTCTAAGAGCTTTCCTGAAGTGTAGAATAAGATCAATCAATGGGTCTTTTACATATCAATCCATGCTATTCATTGAAATTCTCTTAATTTAGTGCAAACCAAGTATCTACGAATTGCCAAAATAAAGATGGCTTCTGGTTATTGAAATCATTCCGGTATATCATATAATTATTGTAATCAAGACTAACATATTGATGTCCGACTTGGTTTCTTTTTTTATCTGCTCGATCTGTGATCTAATTTAGTTTTTTGGTGATTGACTATCACGAGTCCAGTTAATCTATGTATATATAATGACAGCTAGATTGTGGGAAATTTGTCTTTTTTCTATCAAACATGTTACTGCTAATCATATTTTTTTGTGCTATTATAAGTTTGAAAGAGAAATCATTAGATAGCACATCAAATAATCTAAATATAAAGTAGAACAATCAGTCTCTAAATAGTGCTGCTTTCTATGACTACTTGTATAGTAAGCAACTAAACCAAATATCTTCATCTGCTCCTGATCAAATTGTCATATGCAACACACAACAGAGTATGATCTACTTGATGTTATTACAGGTTCCCTTCATTTGTGAAGGCATCTAAACTGGGTAAATATGAAGCCACTCCAGCAAAAGGTTCACTAACATCAGGAAAGCAGAGTCCTCCAAGGACAGACCCTTCTGGTGTACCTCAATCTACATTTGATCCAGTACGTTCAGATTTCATATGATTATCCAAGCACCTTGTTGTAGGTGTGCTTTCCTTACCAATTAGTTTTTGTGCCATACCTTATTCTTTTTGTTTATTTTAGACCCTTTCAGCGATACTGTATTCAGCTCTACGGAAACTTCGTACTAATATTGTTAGGGAATCTGGAGATGGTGTCATGGCTCACCATATATTTGGGTAAGTGCCTTTTTTATCTCTTTTTATTTTCCTCTCTTTTCCTTTTTCTCTAATAGAACATTAAGCATCTTCTAGTTGCTTCTACTTCCCGGCTTTTAAAAGATGTGATAAGCAAGTCAGCCCTGTTGTTTTGCTGCTTTACGGTTTGGTTCTCTTAAACCATAGTACTCCCTCTAGTTCATATTAAGTGATTTTTTCAAAGTTCAAGAGAACTGTAGGATTCTTCTCCATATTTACCCTTCATGAGGTTCTTAACTACTTTACATTTTCTAAGAGAACAGTTTAGGAATAATCAAAAGGGTAATAATAGAAAGTAGCTTTCAGAAAAACAGTTGAGGACAAAAATTGAAAGCTACTTAATATGGACTAGAGGGAGTAGTATTTAAAAAGTTGATCAAAGAATCACATGATGTTCAGAATCCATTCAAAAGGATTGCTTTTGATTGGCATATTGTGCCGTGGAAAAAAATCTGGTAGAAGATGTTCTGTATTCTTAAAGTTGGTGTATATGCATTCTGTGCTAGAGCCCTTTGCATTCAGGCGTCCTACGTTGCATATTTGCACAACTTATTCTAACTTATCAAAAGAGAAGAGTAACCAACAACAGATGAATTATCTGCAGGCTATGCTGGACTCTGTTTCTCTTTAAAGTTAAACATTCTAGTGTAAAATAAATTTCTTAGACTTTTGGATTCAGGTCTGGGCTTTGTGAGGGCTTTCAGTAAGTTAGATTTTTCTTTGCCATTCTCATCTATATGATACTTCATTTGAATATTCTTATGTGCTGGAGGATACAAAAGGAAACAAATTTGACACTTAGTATAAGCTTAGAAATGTATGCGTTATTGTAGACTAAAGTTAAGGTGTTTGATGTGCCATGTCGTCCTTTTCTTCTTTCCTGTTGTCAGGAGCTGACAAAATTCTTCTCCTTTTTGTTAATTTTCTAGAGATGACACCCTGCAGCTGATTGGCCAGAAAGTACCTAGAACTATAAATGAGCTACTTGACATCAATGGAATTGGCAAGTAAGTTAGAGAACAGGTTAGACAATTTTTTCACCCTTAGTTCCTCATATTTAATGAGCTTGATGGTGCAATTTAGGGTAAAAATCAACAAGTACGGGGATAATGTGCTGGAAACCATTGAGGCTACGATCAGGGATTACTATAAGTCAGGTAAGACGAGTAGCAGTGGCAATGACAATACTGATTCAGGTAAAAAAAGGAGAAATTCCATCAATGTACAAAACGGGAACTCCAAAGATGAGGAGTTCTTCACTGAAAGCACTGGATGTACTAAGAAAAGGGTGTTAAAGAAGCAGAACAAACATGCTGAGGTTATTGACTATAGGGACCTTGGGTATTTTGATGAATGTATAGACGGTGACCTTGATTTCGATGAGACTATGATGCCTTAGTGAATGCTTCCTATTTCAAAAGTTGATCAGAATGAAAGAAGCATTCCATGATCAACATCCCAGGTAGTATGGTTCGGAGTTAGCATCACAGTTTGCATGGGTGAAAAGTTTATGATCACCACACTGTTTTTATTAATTTGGGTGAAATGTGAATCTGTTAACAAAGCTGCTGGAACAAGGCTCAAGTTCCAGCTACTATGAGATGCTAACTTAATCTTTGCTATGATTCATCGTAGTGTATATAATAATTCTCTTTTCTATATATTAGTTGATTGCTAAATTTTCTATTGGATTCATCAGGACTTTCTGAATCCTGCTTGCTCCCGTTTTAAATGTCTTTTAACCTTAGTAATTTGTTCTTTATCAAAGCTTTAATGTTTGTGTTGGCCAGTTGGGCTTTGTGTACCGAATGATTTTATTTTTTTTGTTAAATATATTCAAAGAAATAAAACCACAATCTTTATAATGTTGGTCATGAGAAATAAGTGAGTAGTTTAGTAGGAAGGAACTAACATCGCCATACCTTTTAATAAAAAAATTAGCTTGTTGGATTTTTTGAATGGGCGAATTGCTCGCGAGCATGCGTTTGAAGATATCATTCAAATTCATACGTATCGTATTCCTACTGGATTCTCTCCGTTTCAATTTGTTTGTTCTATTTTTTTTTTCTTTTAATTTGGGTGAGAAAAATGTCTCTTTCTCTTTTTGGTAAGTTTTTAATTTTAACTTTTACATGATAGGTTTAAGATCACAAAATTAAAAAAAAATTAATACATTACAAATTTCATAAATTTAGCACATAACTCCAAAAAAAAAGGAAATAAATTGGATATTAAAATATATAAAAAAATCAAAAATTATATATTCTGTCATCCTAATTTTGTAAATAAAAAGGAATATATACATATATTGTTAATTAAGGTCTAAAAAAGGATATTCTTGTAAATTTTTCCAGCATAAAATTCTCAAATCTTTTTTACTTTTAAATTTTTTGTGCGAAATTAAAATTAGACAAATAAATTAAATCGAATGGAATAATATTTACTTTTTGAGTATATTTGACTACCTTTTGGAATGATATAGAAGTAAATAAACACCAAAGGATGTGATGCATTGAATGGGGTTGCTCATCTTTTAATTAGAGGTTTTGAATTCAAGCTCTGGATATGAAAACGGGAGAATAATATTATATGACTAAAATTTTCACGATATTAGCGTTATAACGTATTGTTTAATTAATCAATTCCAAATTTCAAGTATAGGTATCTCCTTGGTCTCAATTTGTTTGTTTGATTTAAATTTAAAAATAAAAATAAAAATAAAAAAGATATTTAAATTTTGTAATTAGAAACTAAAAATATGTAGGATATACCAAAACATCTTTTAATTTGATGTGTTAAATAAGACATTGAGAAAGTTAAAATGAAAGAATTATTAAAAAGGAATTAAGATATCTTTTTTAGAAAACGGACTAAAAAAACAAATATGACTAACAAATTAAAATAAGAGGAAGTAATATTCTGGTTCCGAGTTACGAGAGAAACCTGTTATTTTCGACAAAAATATTTATATTTTCTTTCTTATTTGGAAAAGAAAAAAAAAAAAGAAAAAGAGAAAGTAGATACTGTATACAAAGTATGGCCAAGCAGGGGCGAGGGCAAGAAGTTTATCTGATTCTTGTGGTCGTCTCAGATGAAATCGTGATTTAAATTTTTTCTTAAAAAATATATATAAAATGAATTTAAAAATGTAATTTGAAATTTTAAGGTGTATTTTTTTGATTATAAATATAAAATTGAAATTACTAAAATTATCCCAATATATAATTATCAAATAAAAAAAATAAATTATAATACACTATCACAAAGTATATACATATCAATTCGAGCATTGAATTTCCTAAATACAAATAAGAAATCGACTTAGTAATTTATGGATTTAAATTTCACCTTAAAGTTTAAGTTTTAAATTTTATCAAATCTTTTTCATAATTCTTTTGAATGCACCCTTGTTTTGGTAATTTTTTTTATAAATCTCAATTACAATTCATTAGTTTAACTTGGATAAAGAAATAAGTCTATATTAAAAGAGATAAACAATTAATTAATCTCTTTTATACCATTTCACTAATTATAGCTTCTTGATTTCGATAGTTAAATTCAAGTTATAAATTAATTTAGATTAGTCCTAGTTTTACTTCTTTGTTGACTTTTTTTCTTTTCATAAAGAGATAAGCTCAGTTGAATCAGCAATAATTAATTAAGATCCAAAGAGAAACCAAAATTTAAAATAAGACAAAAAGGGTGGGACCCATTTTGTCAGGCAACTGAAACGTGTCACGTAGCCTAACGTGCCATGTAAGTAATTTCACGGTGACTATCCTCTGCATTTTCTATGCCTACTCTCATTATTATTACTCTGTCATCCCCCACCTCGCCTCACTCTGCTTTTTCAACTAAAAAAAACTTGCAGAAATTGAAGAGCAAAAACTGAAGGATCTGATATTTATTTTCTGGATTTTTGTATAGTTGATGGGGTGGTATGAGATCAGCTGACTGTAGAGTTTTTCTTTGTGAAAAAGTATGAGGATTATGAAAAACCCTAACATTTCTAGCTCGATTAAGGATGGAGATGTGAAGATGGAGGAGGAAGAAGGTGTAAAGAAAAGGAGGGAAAGTGAAAAGCCACCAGAGGATGACTGTTGTCCCATTTGCTTTGGGAATTTCTCCATTCCTTGCAAAACAAACTGTGGTCACTGGTTTTGTGGTACTTTTCTAATACTACTACTACCTGTTTGCTTTTCTTTTCAGAAAATCAATTTATCGATTTTTCCGTCTTTAGTTGAGTAAGGTGGAATAATATAGTAAAGTATATAAGTTCTATGTAGATTATGATTTCCTTGTCCCTGGTTTTCCCTTGCTCCGCAGCTAGTTGCATATTGCAGCTGTGGTACTACAGATCAACACTGCGGGGATGCAAGTGTCCAATATGCTGCTGCCTCATAAGTAAATTGGTACCGGATGCATCATTACTTGTTCAACAGGAAGAGGATGTTGTCGAGCTACTTAAAAAGATTAGGCGGTACAATCACCTCTACATTAGTGGTGCTTATGGGATTTTTCTTGTAAGGCTGCTATCTTAGAAACTTCATTTCTGCAATGTGATTCTCAGTTGTGCATTTCTTATGTATACCTCTTACTGTTCTATTGGGGATGTTAATAATGGATTTTGAGCTAACTCAACCCTAAAAGCTAGCTTAAGTGGAGAGATTTTCCAAGTCATATTAAAGAGACCAGCCATCTCTTGAAGGGCTGGTGTGGGACTCTTCATGCCCATCATACGCCCAGTACTTTTCATAAAACTCTATTAGCATCTCCAGCTAAAGATTTATTGTTCTATAATAGTATCCAAACTAGTTCCCCTACTGTTTGTGAATGTCGCTTCATTCTTTTATAATATCAACCTCTCTTTGTTTCTTTCCCCTGTTATATGAAATAATCACATAATATGGTAGGAACTTGTATAACATTACCCTAGTTAAGTGGATTTAATTAGATACAAGGAGGTGCATCTTAGAAATTCTGCTTGAATGCAGATTTAACTATTGTGAGTCAGCAGGAAGAGGTAATAAGCAGTCAGGAAGTGAAACAAATAAAAGGTCATCACAGAGTCAACCTTTTAGTCTGATGCCCTTCTTTCTGATGTGGTACAGTGGCATTTAGCAAAAGGGGGAGAGATCTGATGCGGATAACTCCCTAACACTTTCTGGTCACAACTCCAAAAAGATATCTAGTACTAGAATGTCGAGTACAAGTGAAGCATATCACAAGTATATCTTACCTCTGATGCAAGTTGTTTACTAGCATAGGTGAATAATGTAGTCTTTGACAATAAGTTAATATTTGGGTGCTGCAGCCTTGCATTTTGTTCCTCATGAAAGATTGTCGCTGAGATGAGCTCGAATTTCCTTCCCACAGAGCAACGATCGATGAGCTCGGGTTTTCTTCCCACAAGGCGCTCTGCTCTGTATGTGTATTTAGTGTTGAGAGTGAGTGGTTTAATTTGTGTGAGTGAGATTTGTGCCTTAGGAATTTTTTATTATAAGATAGCAACGATTTTGACAAGATTTTTTAATTCCGTCGCTATATATCACTCTCTAGTTTAAAAAGAAAGCTAGTCACGATCAAAAACTTTATAGCAAGAACTTCTATAACTTAACGATGAAAAATCTGTCGTTGATTCTGTCACTAACACTTAAATGTTGCGACGGGGTTAACGATTTAATGCTTAATTAAATAATGGTAAAACACTATTTAATTTTTTTCTTGAGTGCACTGAGAAGATAAGACTACCTGAGCAATGATTTGAGGTCTTGGATGAGCTAGCCCTTAAAAGTGAAGTTCTCTGAATGGAAGGACACTTGTGGAGGATTCTTGAGTTGTAAAGTCTCTCTGTGGTACTTTATCTTCTCATATTAATTCATAAGAGAAAAAGAGAATGAATGAAGTATATAGAAACCTTGTTCGGATGGAAGTATAATTAGAAGAGCAAGTGTCATTAGTGTTTTGAAAAATAAAAATTGTGTGTGGGGTGGGTGGGGAGGATGCTTACAGCTTATTTGGTGCCTTTTGAGCCCTTTATTGCTACAACTGTGCCTATACAACCTAATGGAATTATGGAAGTTTCACTCTTTATAGAAGGAACTCATTGATGAAGTGAAGCAGATTGATTGATCTTATTGATTCCTTTCAAAACTTCAGTACATATGTTCCTGATAAGTCTGATTTATATGTTCTCTTTCTCTTTCCCGCAGAAGGTACTAGCACTACCACTTTTGACTCGGAGAGTTCTCCGAGCACTGGTGGACACACTGATGGATCCTGATCAAGTTCGGTTAAACTATTACTTGATGCGCATTCTTGCAGTAAGTTTTTGAAGAGTTAATTGGGAATCTTCCAATAACTTCTGCATTCTTGTTTCAACATTATGTGGGAAAGGTCTATGCATAATTATGTAAGTGCTGGAGGATCTAGAAAAGTGGCACATTTGAGTTGCCATGCGATCTCGTTGCTTTTTCTTATGATTATGATTACTCAATAACCTTGTGTTATGAGAGAAAATGATCCACTTTGGATGTACTCTGTGCTGGGTGAAGCATAGATTCTCACGAAGTACCCTAGGACAATTTTGGTTAAATTCCTCTGTGAAGTTGTTGGTGACATGGAAAATCCCTGGAATATGGCGTACACTGGTAATCTAAGTACTGTACTATGCAAAACCAAAAGATCGCTTATCTTATTGAACATTCCTTTTTGTTTTACAATGTAATTATGCTATAAATGTCTTCATTGTAAAGTTTGTTTTTCTGATTGTTTGTGCTTTAGCTTCTTTCTTCACTATTGGTCGCTCTTAAAGTAAATTCTTTATGTTTACTGCAGTTGTTCCTGAGTTGGATCTACTGTAGCTGCGAATTTCAGTTCATTCCTACTGGTATTCTACTCATACTCTATTGCAGAAAAAGATTTGTATGGCATGGCATGGCATGGCATGCATGTTAAGCTTTATGGTTATTGCAAGCCATGAGACACTGAAGAATCTCATCCTTTGTAGGGGGCGTTGATTTTAGAATCATTTACATCATTATTATATGGTCATGACAATGCAACAACTTAAATAGAGTAGTCTATACTGATGAAACAAGAAAGTATATCTCGCAGAATGAGTTGTTTGTTTGGTTTATAGAGAACTGTTCTAATTCACTTCTAGGACTTCCCAGGTCTTGATTCTTTATGCAGCCATTGACAGGATGTCGCTGAATTTTGAACGTAACCTTGATAAATTACTTGTTTGTAGGAGGACTGGGAATCTGGAGGTTGTTTGACATCTGTGCTATTGCCACGGTGGCCATTTTCTCTTTGGTTGGCCTATACCATAGATGGGTGCTTCGTCGTCGTGTGAGACAGTTGGCTGTTCTACCAGTACATCCTGATTGAAAGCCTATGCCAGCTTACTGGGAAGTCGTTGCTGTGAATATATCTCAATGTTTGTTGCCCCAAAAAAAAAGATCCCCTTGCAGAATATTTGGTTGTATGGGAGGTTATTTTAAACCATTTTCTTCTACTCATTTTGTAGGTAGCCAAGAGATCTTAATTCCTCCTCCCACTGATAGGTCATATATATTAGTGTTGAACTCGAATCAACAAAGTGCTTGGTATGCTTTTGGTTCATATTTGAACTTAGTAGGTCCTAGAGTGTATTCCACCAATTAGTAATCCAAGATTGTCAAGGCTCGGTAGTCAAGTGAAATCTTCGAGATTTCATAAGTTTACAGCATGATATGTGGTTACCTGCTTATTGAGATTGGCACATTCATGGTTAAAGCATCAAGTCTGAGCTATTCTTATAAAAATATGCTTTGTTGGATTTATTATTACTCATTTCTTAGTTCCTTAAATTAGCTCAAAAAGGTTGCTTGATTCTCCCCAAAGAAGAAAGGAAAATGTGCCCTTTCCTTATTGAAATAATACTGTAACCCCTTGGGTAATTTTGTTCCTAGGTAAACTCATAAATAAATTTTTGGAAATATTCTAGCACAATAATTTAAAAATAATCAAAAATTTAATTTGACTTTCGAAAAGCGCAACATGACAAATAAAAACGTACTAAATTACTTGGCTAATTGATTCTTAACAAGATAATTTAATGATTTACAGTAGTCTTTGAGTTTTAAATTGGGTGGAGAAGACATAGAGTTTTGTGATTAATTATAGTAAAATTAAAAAATAATTTAATTTTATTTCTGATTTCTCTCAAAAGTGTTTTTAAAGACATATTATAAGCTTTTAAGCTGACCCGTATGATTAATTTTTTACAAAAAAAAAGAAAAGGAAAAACGTAGAGTATTTGAAATGAACCGTAAAAATGATGTTTCCCGTGAAAGATGTAAAAACAAGAAAAGGATAAGACCAGAAAGGTGATGCTGGAAAGTGTGCGACTAGGATCAAAATTTCCGGCACGTCATCAACATTTCCGCATATATAAAAACAAACTTTCTAAACAGAAATTCTTCCATTTCCATTATTTCTGCTATCATGAAGTTCTTCCTCAATAGTATTCCTTTACGAAATCGTCGTCAAAACCCTAACCCTATCCCACCTTCTCCAGCTATGCTTTCTGACTTAGCTTCCGATTCCGGTGACGGACGACAGGAGGAAGCCGCCTCTTCCTCCTCCGCCGCCGTGATGAATTCGGACGAGGAAGAGGAGGAGGAAGATATTGGATATGAGTCGCCTGAGGATGAGGTGAGTACGACGTCGTTTTCAGGAACGGAGATAGAGGATGAGCAGGAAGGTAATCGTGAACCGACAGCCGAGGATGAGGACCTTCGGGAGTTGGATGGTGCATCTTCGAAGAGCCTTGTGGTTGTTGAGACAGAGAATGCGTTTTTGAGGACGGAGAAGCCTCCTACTGACGATTGTTGTCCTATCTGCTTTGGCAATTTTGTTGTTCCTTGCCGAGGTCCCTGTGGCCACTGGTACTGCGGTAAAGCATTCAGCTTATCTTAAAATCTCTGGTTCATTTCCATCTTTATTGTGATTATCATCAAAATAGCTCAAGGATATGATTTGTTTTCCATGAAATTGATTATGTGCAGTTATTTTTGGAGTGAATTAGGGCTATATGGAGCAGATGGATGTTCTTTGCTCTTCTCTAAAATTTCGTAACTACTAGGAGGTGCTAGTGGATAGCGGTCTTTTCACACTACATTTAGATTTTGCAACTCGCCTTGAAAATTGACGGTGGAGAATGTGGAAGCACCACATGAAATTATATGTAGTTGGATTAATATGTTAAAAAAGAAGAAGATATAGTTGGAAAGCCAGCTTAATACCGTAATTTGGTAGGTTCATTAGGAGGTTTTGAACAATATGCAGCTTATGTCGAATCATTTTATTCTATCACTCTTACCATTTTCATTAATTTGGTCGAAAACTTTAGGGTTAAAATTCACTATTTTGTTTGGAATCCCTTTTTCTCTCAACACCGAGGTTTAGATAGGAGAAGATAATGATAATGTGATGCAAGTGTAGTTGGAAATTATCCTTCCTATGGCAATTTATTGATTAGGACAATATTTGAGTCTCCTTGAGAATTGTTGAGATCTGTTATCTCATAATTTTGCTAATCCTGATTTCCTATCCTCTTGGAGAGTGAGGTGTCAAACCTCTCCTGTACTCATATATTTGACGTTAACTGTTTGAATGTCGGTAGAGAAAAAGTAATTCTCAACTGTGTATTTTTTGATAATATAAAAAGTCACATCTTGTCTAGTCGACCATCACAGTTATTTGTCTTGAAGTTGTTTCTATCAAGCTTTTCCTCAGTACTTTTTTCTTTCAACATATTCTTTACAATTTGGTTTCTACGTGTGCAGGAGGTTGCATTTTGCAGTATTGGAACTACGGTGCCGCACTTCAGCCTTGTAACTGCCCCATGTGTTCGAGGAAGCTTACTGATTTGACACCTGAGGCATCATTGTATAGTCAGCAGGATGCAGAAGTAATTGAGGTTTTGAAAAAAGTTCGAAAGTATAATCGCCTTTTTATAGGTGGCACTTATGGTCTCATGCTGGTGCGTTAGACTCGTATGTTATTCTATCATATGTTAGATTGCGTAGATGGGATTATCCTTATATTTTAAGCACGGATTGTACCATCTGTTTGAACCTTGTGTCTCCTATGTTTTTGGTTGGGATCTATTTGTGCATCTTTGGTTCTTTCAAGCTCCAAGCAGAATATCTTCTTGTTTAATCCATTAATTTCAAGCTCAAGATCATGTGCTTTGAAAGAAAAGGTCATTAATATCCTTGAGATAAAGTCTTGAATATGTAAGCTCTATGAATTCAGCAAGAGATTATACAAATCATGTCATCAGACAATGTTTGTCGTATGAATTGAATTGATCTGATTTGTGCTGACTGCTTACGGCTAATCCTCTTGCCTGCCTACCTATGGCTTGTTAAACAAAGCTAGTTGAACCTAACAAGTATAATACATATCGCGTGTCTTATATTTTGGGGGTTTGTTGCTTAAGCTATCCTCTTGTCTATCTATGGTTTGTAAAAAATGAAAAGTTAGTTGCACCTAATTACATCAACCTAATAAATACATGCTATACATAGCGTGTGTCTTTATTTAAATTGTTTTCTCTCTTGAATAATAGCAGAGCAATATTTTCAGTCGTTTCTAATCCTTCACTTTTTGCAGACATAATTACTGGTTTACCATTAAGTAATAGCAGAGCACCACATTTTCTTTATTTTAGCCCTTCTCTTTCTATTTTCTGCAGAAGATGCTTGGACTGCCCTTTTACATGAAGAGAGTGTTTAATGAAATGATGAATCCTGACAGGCCTGGTGCTCATTTGAACAAATTGCGTATTTTTGCTGTAAGTTCGTCTGACAGCTTAATGCAATGACTGCTACATTGCACTTTAATCAGCTATCTGTAGTATTTGGTATTATAGCTCTACAGCCTCAATATTCTCCCTCAATTAGTTCCAAAGCGAACAACAAACTCTCATTATTTATCAGTTTTCTGGCCTTAAATTGTTGTTAAGGTTTCTTTCTGATTTGCTGTCTTTATCTACTTTGCCATTCTATTCTTAATATATTTTAGTAAC
Source organism: Solanum etuberosum (assembly GCA_029582245.1). Lineage (NCBI taxonomy): Eukaryota > Viridiplantae > Streptophyta > Magnoliopsida > Solanales > Solanaceae > Solanum > Solanum etuberosum. The sequence continues at coordinate 22,770 of JAJONR010005243.1, read as the reverse complement.
CTCATTTCCTGAACTTATCCGCTGAAGCAGATAATTTCTTGCAGATGTTCCTGGGACTCCTTTACACATTCAGCCCCTTTGATTTTCTCAGAATAGGTACACACATCTGCTAGTTGAACTTGATGGGTGTAGATTTTGAAGAATAATAATTGGGCAATTTTGTTGTAATATTGGTCTTTTAATACAAGTAAATAAACTATGAATCTCTGTTGCATTACAGGGACTGAAAGGTAAATAGAAACCTAGAAAAACCATTTTTTGGCTGTCTTTACTATTAGACCTCTATCTCCACCCTTCCTGCATGCTGGAGTGCTATTGTGTATTTTTGTTGGTGAAGAACTCAAGATGCATTTCTCTTTGCATTGACCTTTTGTTTATTGCCATCTTACTGCAGGCCGTCAAAATGTCATTGATGTGTTTGATTATTCTGCCATTGCACTATCCTCGGTGTTATATTTGGTTGGGCTGTATCTTCGACGAAGGCGTTTCCGCCATGTTAGGGAAATGGCTGAGGCTGATTTTGCTGCTCATTGACAGCTGCCAGCTGGTGAAGCAGATATTTGTCGTCAACTCATTGTGGAGCTTGAAGATTTTGGATTTCTGAAGATCTTCCTCTGCTTTTGTGGTTGTGCGTTTTGGCAGAGTTTGAGATGGTCTTGCCTTATGATGCATTTCTCTTACCTTAAGTCTGTACAGATAGAACGTATAGTGTATAATGTATATACTCATTTAGTTGATCGCTGTTCCACTTCCTCATATATTCTTGAATCTGAATGGAACATAGTCATCAGAAAACTACCGGCTTGTTGTACTAATAATGAGTCTATCGCCTTATCTTGAATAAGACCTGTTCTACAGGCTCTTGCTATTGTGTTGCGTCTTTAAGTTTAAGGAGTTTGTCTTTTTACTAACTTCTGTTTTCTTTTTATTACTGCTGTTAAGCTATGCAAATTACCCCTTCGTCATTGTGGAGGGAGGGATCTGGTATCATTAGGGTTTATTTACTTCTTTGGGTGTAATGAGACATTACGGCTACTGAATATGACGGTAACTTTTTTACATTAACTATTTACTTAGAAATCCATGACGGCAACTTTATTACATTAACCAACATATGCTAACTTCAGAAAAAATCACGAAGAAAACCAAATGAGAGGTAGGTGAAATACGATACACCAACAGATGGAACACGAGGGTTCCACTAATATGTCCGAGTCAAACTTTATGAACACCTCGTCATCACAGCATCTGGTTTTTTTGTATTAGTTGATAGGCAACAAATGATAAGCAGAGTGAATGGATCATTCCAAATGTTATCTGTGAAATGGAAGAAGAATATATACCACCAATTTAATAACAATTGGTGTTTCTGGATTAGGCTCCTGTCGTAGTGGTGCATCACAGTACAGATTTTTTTCATCCAATCTGCATTCAAATTATTTCTCAAACTTAAATGTATATACAAGCAAGCGTTTAAGTTGACCCTTATTTCAGCAAATATCTACATTTTCTAGGTTTCCAGTCACATTACTACAATAACAATAACCTTCAATCTAGGGCGACTGAGATTCACAGCTAGATAATACAGAATAATAACTACATGCCCTGATATATACAAAAGAATGTAAAATACCTTCACATATTATCTACTAACTGTGCACACCAAGGACCATGAACATTCACCGTCACATGTGCTGCCATAACCAATACAGAGGTGGCATCCACAATCTCGTCAATTAGAACAGTTGCTCCCACCTGCCGCAGAGCCGCTTCAGCCAATTCTCTTCCTCGTCTTCCAGTTCCCCCAAGTACAACTCCCCTTCCAGCCAAATATATTGCCCGGGCTACATGCACAAAAATAGCATCCCCAGCTTGCAGGCTCTTGGATAACATCCTTGCCATGATCTCCTTGATCTGCTGAAGCTTCATTACATCAGACCCATCGTCGCCATGGTCTAAAGGTTTGACAAGTGTCGAGATGATCTCTTGAATACCAGCATCATTGTTGGAGTCAAGGAGCTCAGAAAGAGCTTTGGCACTTCCCTGAACAAATTTATCCATATCTGCTGCACTTGATACCATTTGCATACTCTGAAGAACCTGTCCTTGGACTAAAATGCTGCAGAATCATAATCATAATCAATTCAATAAGTAGATCATCAAAGGGCAAGTAAAATATCAAAATAAGAGCATTTCTCATCTCAGAACCTCTATATTTTCCTTCCCAGAGAGAGGGAGAGGGGAATGAGATAGAGTAACAGTTACCTGGTAGCTATTACGATGATCTTTTGGATTTTTGCCTGAGTAGCCCTTAGTCTAAAAAAGTTCAGCTGCAGAGTTTCAGGCAACCCTTCTTGTGTCAGACCAGATACTGCATTTACCAACTTTAACAAGCCCAGCCTCACCAATAAATCAACCTTGTCCCCCGTGCATTCTTGGCATTCATCTACAGCTTCTGAAAAGAAGACAGTGTCTAATAAGGTAAAAGATGCAGGAATTCTAGGCAGCTGAATGCTCCAAAATTAATCTGATGCAGTTTGGAATTTAAAGAGGTAACGCAAGGGGCCGACTCTGAGGTAACCAACCTGTAGAGGTCAAAGGTGAAGCATGGTTTTTGTTCATTTTAACTGAAAAGCCTCCTCCAGTTCTAAGGGTGGCAGAAGGAAGGAAACGATCTTGTCCACTTGTCAGGCTGGATAGAGCCTCCTTGTGTTCATTAAATTCCTGGTCCATGGAATCTTTGACAGATAAAAGCCACTGCCATGTCAAGGGTAAGGCGGTCATAGCCATAGAAGGAAGACCATAACGCTTGGTGAAAGCTTTCCTCAAATAATCTAAAGCTCCAGGTCCCTTGAGAATTGGTTCCAACATTCTAATCCTTGCCTTGCTTATTTCTTGTTTCAGCAGCTGCACAAAAATAGAGGGAATGTCAGACACCTTATACTTGGGTTAAGAAAAATACTGAGATAGCAGAATTGGAAGCACAAAAAGTCTCAAAGATATAGCTGACGGAAAATTTCTAGTCTACAGCCTTGTTTGTTAAGCAAAGTGGTACAGCAATTATGTTTCAAGATGAATTCAAACACCAGAACACTTCAGTGTTACACCCTGCATCAGAACAGAATATACTTGCTTCCAAGACACTTTCTTTGGAATGTGAAATAGGTCCTATCTAGACTACACAAATGCTATAATTTTATCGTCTTACAGCTGATCTGTGATCCCCTGATTCTGCAGCATAAAAGGGAGGGAGGAAGAGGAGAGAGAGAGAGAGATATCAAGAAAATAAAATGTCGGTATATATCTATAGTACTGCCAATATCAATCCCTGGTCATCTAACATTACTTTGAAACAACACTCTCTTGCTGAACTATCCACAAAGTTAGTAAGCTAAAGTCTATAGTTGTGATGTGTTAAACCATGGAAAGAATGAAAGAGATGTTCAGAAATTTATTTACCTGCATCTCTTCCAGTACAAAACGCAAACCCCTAACTAGTGCCAGGATAAATGAATTCTCTGACCCATCCACACATATATCAGCTAGTTCTCCAAATAACTTTTGACTATTTGCTTTTAGCTCATCCTCCTTAGCTGGAGAGGATAGTTTCTGCAAAGTGACCAATGTGAAATCCATGATCTTTTGAAGATAATCCATGTCGAGTTTGCCTGAGATCAACAACTAAAAAAGGAAGGATGAATAAAGAACTTGCTCGTATCATAAGGTAAAAAGAAGCAGACATATGACCTTAATGATCAGGGAGGTACCTGAGAGAGAATGTCTATATCTATAGCTTCACTAATCTCTTGTCTCCAGCTCTGAGGAGCCAAACTACAAAGTTCATCTCTTGCTTCTCTCATTAGATCAACAACTCGATTGTATCCATTTTCATCCTTCTTCATGGATTCCATGACACTATCCCAGAAAGCCTTCTCCATTGTTTCTCTAACTTTGTCCTGTAAGGTCATCAGGGCAGAACAATCAATAAAAGTTTCTGCTGTCCCTTCCAGAACCAAATGTGCTTTGGTTTAGTAAATCAAGATGTAAGAAAGCACCTACCTTAATACTATTATCGTATTTATCAGCAACTTTTGAAGACTCAGCAAATTCAAGATGCTGACCATGAAGTGACTCATTCACAATTAATTCATTCTCCATTGCCAATCCCTCATCAATATGGGATGACTGCATGCTGTTATTGGCAGAAGAACCGACTTTTGAAGGTTGTTCATCCCTAAATAAGGAGCGCACCACACGGTTTGGCTTCTGATCACTCACCTCAAGCAAATTCCCTCCTTTATTAGAACCCCCAGGAGAAGAAGAGGCACTTGCGAGAGCAATTGGGCTTGGAGATACTGAATGCGAGATTGGAGAGCCCACAGGACTTCCATTTTCTTTAGCTTCAAAGTATTTGTTTCGTGCGTCAGAAATTGCATTATCCATCCGTTCAATACCAGCACCTCCACTAATATTAAGCACTTTTTCTCTGAGAAGTCTCTGATCTTCAGTCACCTACATGACAGTAATGATGTCTCAAAAACTATGCTCTCTAAGAATGAATCTTTTTGATTGAAGCAACATTCTCTGAACCAAGAAGCTAATATAAAGAATTTAAAGATATTGAAGGAATGACAACTTCTTCAAGCAAAATAAAAATAAAAATCTAGGGGTTAAAAAAAACCTGTTTCTGGATAGCCTTCAGATCATGAGTAAGAGCACCACCATATCCTTCAGGAGTGATCCGGCATTTTTGAATCATGGAGAGTTCAAGCTGGCAAGCAGCTCTAACCAAATCCTCCTCTAAAGACTCGGCATCTTTAACCTTCCACACCACAAAGCTATTCAAGTACGAGCACCATGCTGAATCAAACTCCGTGAGTTGCGACTTGAAGGTCCTGCGCCTTGCCAATCTGCAATCAGAATCCCCATCGGAAGTCTGGATGGAGCCATTCAATATTATCCTTAGCAGCAGTTCAAACTCTCTGACAAATTTTTCAGCAGATTTGGCCAGGGCAATCTCACGCTCCCCTTTACCACTGAACACTGCATCAGGGTGACCTAGAATCATATATGCACACAGTACGATTCGAACTGGATACCTCAACAACTTGACTGGAGTTTTGGCTGCTGGTAAGTTGGATGCTGTTTTTTTTGCACCACCACTGCGGAGAGATCTCCTTGGTGTAGCCTTCTTTTTGGGTGTAGCTACTCGGTTGAGAAGATGATCAATATCACCCCAACCAATGGTACTTGTGGCACTGTCAACATCACGCAACAATTTGAAGCGAAGCTCAAGCCGATCAAGCAAACCTTTTGCTCTCTGCAGTGTATTAGGCAATTCAATCTTCATTGCTAGCTGCTCAAATGGCATTACCTTAACTGCATTCTCATTAATACTCAGCATAGTATAAGCTTTTGCAAGATGGAAGGTCGTCTTTCCACGTGTAAGGAACTGCTTCCAACACCTGCAAAAGGATACTTACAAGATGTCATCACCTCCGTACATCTTATTTACCGACAGTATTTCATGCAACTACGAAAATGAGCCAGTTATATCAGGGCAATTTGCGTAACGAAAGAGAGTTTGCTCCCTTACCTTGCTAATTTCCTTGAAAGCAGGTCAGCCTGGTCATGTATCTCATCATAACTGTCACAAAAGGAATTATGTGATTTTCCTCTCTGCATCAAGTATTCTTCTCTTTGTCTCTTTGCCTGTTCATTGTCAAGTTGTAAAGTGACAGAAATTGTCACATTATACAGAGGACATAATCATTAAAATTTATTCAACTTGAATCAAGTAAGTGTGTTGTTACCCTTTGTAGCTTGTCTTCTATTTTAATTTTCATTTCCCTTCTTTTGACCTCTTCCTGGTGAGAAATGGACTTCACAACACTCCGCACTTGCATGACTCTAGCACATGCCCTCCTCTTTTCAGCTTCTAGCAATCCCATCCTCTTCTTCTCAGCAGCTGCACGCTTTTGACAAATTGCTGCACGCACTCGCTCTTTATACTTGCTCTCACGAGCCATTCGGCGGAGTAATGATTGAGATGTCCTCTCCCTCAGTGTGGCCCTCCTTTGGCGATTGGCTTTTAGGAGAAGCATTCTGTTTACCTCGGCCTTCTGTACACGCAACTCAACCTTTGTACCCAGTTCAGCTCGTTCCTGTCTGAAGCGCATTTCTGCTCCAGTTTTAGCTGCCTGCCTCAACTCATCTAATTTTGCCAGACGCAACTTAGCCTGCGCTAGAATGCTCATCCTGCGAATAAAGAGAACTTAGAAGTCAAAATTAATGGAATGGCTTGCACAATCCCACAGAATAACCTACTAAAACATGAACAGAAAACATTCATTTTACTCATTGTATTGTGAAAGATTATTATTTAGCAGCATGACATGAACAATCATACAGTTCACGAAGTCCATCAGTTCTTTCACTCTACTAGTCATAAAATCAGGCAAGCAATAGAGATTATGCGCATACATCAGATCAAAGTAACATTTTTCCCCTGCTTTTGCTTTTCATCTCTTTTTTTCTTTTTTTCAGGCAAGTGTACTTGAGTATGGGATGTGTTTGTGTTTCCCTTTGAAAGGATCTTCAATGTAGACCATATTGGTTAAATGCACTAGCAGAAGTGTATGAAATCCAGAAACAAGATTCTTTAACTCAAGTAGTTTGCTTTAAAAGAAGAAGACTATTAGTATACATGCAGTTATAAACAAGCTCAAGCAGATATTCTTTAACAATCAACAGAAAAGAGAAAGCTTAAGTGGTGAACATCCACAGTGATTCAACAAAAAAAATCTTAAAGCCGGTCGGAGAGGAGGGGATCATTAATGAAATACAGTGAACAATAAAAGAAAGTCCAGGAAAATGATACTTCGAACGACTGGCATACAAAGAGAACATAATTCTGTTACATGTCAGCCCCACAATTGCTATAATGACAAACTGAAAAAGGTCTATAGAGAAAGGCAAAAGACTACCAAACATAATAATTTAGAGTGGTCTGCACAATCATGATTAATCACATGGCTGACACAATCTGATATTTTTCAATGAAAACCCCTGAGCACTGTCAAAAGTGCCCCCTCTGTAAAACAAGGTGAATGAATATTTTTTTAAAATGCATAGATGCACAAAAACGTACAAGTGGGATTTCAGCAGAAAGTTTACTCAGAACAAATATCACAATAAGTATAGATTCAGGGACAAAACTATACAAGAAAAAATAGTTACCTTTTCTCCTCAGCAGCCTGAAGTTTAGCCTCAAGACGCTGTCCCAGATCTTCTCCATGAGTTGGAGACTGTGAGGGGCTTCTGGGCTTTGGTCTGGCTTTGCTTGATAGATACTCATAGAATTTCTGCTCGATACAAAATTGCAAGCTTTAATAGAATGATTATCCAAAAATAAAAAAAAAAAATAGCATGACAGAAAATCATTATGTAACTTTTTCATCTTTATCCTTCCTGCTAATGAAAAACCTTGTAGGACCACAACAAATAAAAAAATTAACCAGGAATTAGCATATGAATTAACTAAAAAAAGTAGATAAAATATCATACCCCAACAGATGAAACATATTAGTAAAACATCAAGGTAGCAGTGGAACTATGATCATCAATTTTATATTTTAAAGAAAACATCTGAACGTAACTTTTTATTCACAACAGATACAGGATTGAGTTTTTAGTTGATTGCTTGATTGAGTATATTTTAAAAGAAGGGATGAACAAAAACCAGAAAATGGTCTTTTTCTTCATTACCTAACAACAAACTGTAACACAAAGGAAAGAATCGCACACCTCTACCTAACACAACAAACAACCGTACGAAGAAAATTTTACAACAAAGGGAAAGCTATTTCACTACATAAAAAAAATTATTTAGGGAAAAAAAGTACCATATACTTGATCAAAACTAGGACTTGAACAAAACTGATCCTACCAAGTAATACGAAAATCTGAGAGCTAATCATCATGCACTTAACTAATATTACCAAAAATAACGACATGTTCAAAAAGGAAAATAAATTACTAAAACAGTTAACTAAAGACATGGAAGTAGAAGCAAAACGGGAATCAATTATAATTCCGTGTAATTCCTTAAAATAGAAAGATAAAATACATAAATTATCGACTGTCTACAGCTTATCGGAAAAAGTTAATAGACCTGTCGACGAAGATCGGCGCCACGAAGCTTAGCCTCAATTTCTTCAGCAGTAGGAGAAGAAGTTTTAGGCTCCGATAACTTTTGAAGAAGCCTAGGTGGAACCCTCGGCGGCGACCATATCGTTGCTCCGTCATCACTCGCCGGAATTTCTATCGCTATTCCACCTATCTTCCCTCTTTCCGGCGACTCCACTTCCATCTCTATTTCCCAAATAAATAAATAAAATCTCCAAATAACCAAACGATCAAATCACTTCTCGAAACTTGAACTTTTGATCTATGAATATTACAATTACAATAATTATTACAACATGAATATTTAAACCTTTTTTTTTAAGAGAAATTTAAATTTAAATTTCTAGAAAAGTCGCGATGATTTTGTGAAGAAGAGAGAGAGAGTTTTTTTTATTTTTTGTAAAATGTAATTTGGGAGCTTTTTGTTGATTTGCTTTTTCTATTTATAAAACAAAAATAAAAAATAAAAAAATATAATGGAATCGCTTTTGTGTGTGTACAAGTGCGTGTTAAATGAAGGAAAGGCGTGTTGGAATATTAGAGGATTTCTTATCCTGAAAGACTGACACGTCATTACTTTGTCCCACAACGGTACTCCGCCTTGGAGGTATGGGTCTTTCTTAGTATTTTACAATTTTAACCCTCCTTGTTCATTTTTTTACGTTTTGCTCACGTCACTGCTTATGTTTCTACTTTACCGTATTATTTCTTTTCTTTTTTCGTTTTTCCCGCTTAATTCGAAGTCATGTTGGGGGAAGTAGCTTTTTATAAATGATTTTTTCATATCAAAGATTACCTTTGGTTAAAAGAGTAAGGGTCATTTGGTGTGATAGATAAAAAGACTTAATTTCGGGATAATTTTTGAGTGATCTTTAACATCATTATTCATGCAATATATTTGTCCATTAATCAAGTGAGTACGCATCCAATCAACACATAACTTCTATTTTACTGTTTCATTTTATTGAATTCTTATATTAATAATATTTTATTTAGTTTAGTAAATTAAGATAAATTTATTGTTTATTCTTAATATTAATTAATTAAATTTAAATAATTACATATATATTAGTATTTTAATTTTCAAATATAGCTAATAATATAGTTTTAGTAAAATAATTGCTTAATTAATAGTTTTTTTAAAAAGGGAAGTGTTGGACGAAGTAAAATTAAACGGAGGAGAGTATGATCATGTCGTATTTTAATCTGTTTTAAAAGGATATGAACGTATTTATATTATATATTTAGTATTTTTTAGATAGTTTGATTTAGTTATTCTTGACGACTTATTGGATAGTTAATGCTAGTAAAATATGATCTCAAAAATTTCATAAAGAGATCGAAATCTTGAATATTCCGCAAATTTATGAAATAGTCAAATCTAAATCATCCTAGTTCGAGAAATACGCCACTAACGGCCTTCGAATCATGGATAAATCTTATGAGAGGAGAATCAAAGGAGGAACAAAATTGTACCCACGATAATTATCAATAAAATATTTATGTTTCTTCAGATTTTATTTGTATGGTTGATTTATTTTTCATATGTTTAAAACTTATCGCAAACATAATCATCTCCCATAAAAAAAAAAAATGCTAGTAAAATACTTTATTTATGGGTGATTAGGATGAGATGACCCAGCGAAAGTCTCATTAATATTTTCTTTTTAAAGTGAAGGCATAGTAATGGTATCTTTTATATAATAAAATAATAACAATACTTGGCTTATTATGATAGACTCTTTTTTTAATTTTGAAATTCTATATTCAGAGAGAATTTATTTGCTGGATTTCCTGATTAATAGATAAATAATAATAAAATATATCATGTATTTTTCTTTAATCATACCGATAAAAAAGTCTCAAATATTTTCTAATTGAGATTGATAAATATAATTAAATGAGATGACATTTTTCATATGTTTAATCTAATTACTTACTTAAAAGATAATTGAGAATACATGCAAAAAAGATTAAAATTTAAACATATCTATTAAGAACACTTTATCATATATTCAGTTATTCAATAAAGCAAATCATAATTAAAAATTTTAATTTTTTTTTTGATTAATTAAAAAAATTATATTAGGATAATTAGAGATATAATTTATTGATGTTATGATAAGTATATGTCTTACTAATAAGAACGGTGATGAAGTGGTAAACAATCCTTCAACCAGATGTATAGGATTCGAATCGGAATCACCTTTTATGATTCTCCCATGTTATGAATAAAAATAATACGAGTGTGATTTGGTAAACGTCCTTTTCTTTAAATACTTTATTTATTTGCTTGTTTTAGTCTTTTCTTGTTCTGAGATGAATTTGACCCATGTGATGAGTCTCTCCACTTTTTCCGCCTTTACTTTTTACTAATTTTTGTTTCTTTCTTTCTTTTTTTATTGTATAATGTAAATTTATAATCATACTCCAAGCCTCAACATTTTTACAAAGTCAATGAGTGAGAGGCTAGCTATATATATAGTAATTTTTATAGTTAAGGTGATAATAATCCCACGTCCCTTTGTACTTCATCACAATTTCTTTTTGAGATTTAAATAATAAGAACTTTAATTTGCTCAGTATTTTAAATATACATATTTATTTAATGTTAATATATGAAAAATTATAATTAATAGTATCATTTGATATAATATTTGAATATTTAGATTTAAATTTTACAATATTAAATTAATCTTATTAAATTCAACTTTGAATAATTTAAAAAATTACTCATACTTTCAAAATGAGAAACATAACAACTATCTTGGAATGAAAAGAGTATAAGTTTTCTTCGATATGCGTATACCCAACTTCCATTTTTGGAATAGGGAGTGAAATTTTATCTGATTTCTATGTGGCGATGATTATATTTAACTATATTGTATGTGATGAAATATTGATTAGTCAATTCTTTTTAGTATGTTTAGAAGATGCAAGTTATGAAAACGAGAATATTGAGATGGATGTGTGGGCATATTAAAAGAATATAAGATTAGAAATGAAAATTATATGAGATAGGATGGGAGTAGCTTTCGTACGAATAATAAAGAAAGTGATATTGAGGTGGTTTGAACATGTGAAGATGACATTCTTAGATACCTCACTGTGGAGGTATGAGAGGTTAAATATATTAGATACTGGATACGATGACAGTTAGAGGTATAACACAAATTCATCTTGCTGAGGATATCGATAGGAAATTATGATGATCGCAAATCGAAGTAAAAGGTTATATAGTAGCTCAGTAGTTGGTCTTTTTCTCACTTTTAATTTAACTACTAAGCATAAATAATATATGATTATATATATTACACATTGATTATATATTTATATTTTATTTTTTATCTAAATAGTTGGATGATTGAGTATTTAGATTTATTCTTATTCTTATATACTATACTTTTAAAAGTATCTTTAAGACCTTAGTCCTTATACATATTTTATTTAAACTTTTATGTTACCTTTCTAACTTAGTGGTACGCTGGTGCGTGAACAACTTGTGTTTAATGTTTTTTGTGTTTAGTAAAGAAAGTCCCACTCCCAAAATAAATAAACGAACAAATAAAAGAAAAAGTAATTTAAGTAGTATGGTGAGGACATAAGGGTAATTTAGCCACCTCTAGTTTTCGGATTTACTCTACGCCTCTTGGAAGCAACTTGAAAGATGTGACGCTTCGCCGTAACGGGAAATGAAAACTTTCTCCTTTAGACTAACGGAAAACCCACGTCATCCAATCATCCCCACTCTCGCGAGTACAATAAACTTGCTACACTCGCTTTTCCTTTTCTTTTGACAAATTACTCGCTCACCTTAATTAATCACCGTGATCTCCCAAACTACATAGGAACAAATTCAATAACTCATGACTCATTTGTTTTTCTGAATATGGTGTGATATTTTAGGACTAAGTTTATAATTGAATTATTTTATTCAATTTAAAGATCTTATCAGAAAAAAATTAAATTAACCTTAATAATATCATTATTTCGTAAAAATAGAGCGATTCCGCGGAAGATAAAAAGAACCAGAACTAAACGATTGCCCGGAGAGTTGGGATGTTTTGAGCACCTGTACCAAAGCGACTTAAAGAGGAATTTGAACCATATAAAGTACTATAGTTGTTGTCAAATTGTCAATTGGTGTGGGGCCTGTAAAAGCAAATTGTTGGAAAAGCTAACGGTGGCCAAAGAAAATAGGGACCATTATTAGTGGGGTCTACATTAAGTGTCGATATCTTAGCGCGCTTTCTTCAATGTACGTGGCCATCTTTGCGTGTTATAAATACTATCCATACAAATATACGCATTTAGAATATAGAATTTCTGTTTTGTTACGTATCACATTCTCATTTATTATATTAAAAAAAAAACTTTTATTATTGAACATTTGATTAATAATCAAGCAACCAATTAAACTTTGTCTTAAATAAAATAATATATTTAGTGTAATATTAGAAATAGAGTCTAAGAAAGATAGTGTAATTTAAATCTAACTCTTAGCTAGGTAGAGAGGTTAACTCTAACTAGTAAGCTGGATGTTTAATCACTTCTTTTGTTTACCACTGCCTTTTGTAATGTCTATAGTTAACTTTTCATACCGTTGCACTAGTGCATTCGTGCATCTCTTCACATGGCTGGACCATCTAACTCTCGCTTAACATAGATTTATCCTCCATTGAGGTTATTTCTATTTTTTTATCCCGAACATTTTATTTTCTAATTTTATCTCTCCTAATATACTTACACATTCACGTCATCATATTCATTTCTATATTTTTTATCTCTTGAACGTGAAAGTTCTTGACTAATCAATATTTCACTCTAACCATCACTTTAAATTTTGGTGACACCTTCAAGTACCCATAATGCTTTATAATCAAGAAATCAGTTAATGGTATAGTTGTTACAATTCGTGAAACAAAATTTAACGATGAATTAGGAAGAAAATACTGTAGTTTATATGTTTGCACGTATTGACTATTGAGACAACTGTGCGTATATGCGTGTCACCTGTCAATTGCTAATACTCGATTTTTTTTTTCAGAGTTAAACAATAAAAATTTAGATTAATATTTTACGATGTACTTTTTATTATATTAATATACAAATAATTACAATTTATAATATTTTTTATATCAATTTAAAATATCTAAATTTTTAATTTAAAATATCAAATTAATGTAATCTAATTTAACTTTCAAATTAATTAAATTAATTTTTGAAAAGTGCTACATGACAACTAAAAAGAAACAAATGAATACTGAATTACCAAAATTTAGGCCAAATTAAAGCGGTGGGTATCTAGACAAAGTCAATTTTCACATGTGAGCAGTTAATTAAACATGTTTTGAGTAAAAGTTTAGAGTTCAATTGCCCATTAACTCGCCATTAAAGTTCGAGAAAAGTTGCTGAAAGTTGTGTGTTCCAACCAAAAATGACAAAACATAACATTTTAAATGGAGTATATATTGACATGGGAATTTGCAACTTATAATGTTTTTGTACAATTTTAAATATTTTTATAAATTAATCTAATTATTAACTTAAAAAATTAGTTAAATTGACTTCTGAAAAATAAAAGTAAAACGGAGTAACATTAAAATGAATTCAACATATATATTGTTCTTTCTAATTTAACATGTCTGCAATATATAAAATTAGAAATGAAATATATATATATATATATATATATATATATATATTCTAACGTACATTAATTTATTTCAAATCTTGAATCCATCCTTATTTCTTAAAAAAAAAGGAACTTAAGAGATCGGAAGTTGTTGGTGGAATATACCATGTCACACTAACAAAAATTAATCAAATGAAGCATTTAATATGAACAATTTTTTTTTATGCTCATCAATATCTAGGACCTAGCTTTTCCTTTCTAACATTTTCTAAATTGTATGTTTAAAAACAAATCACCGACAACCAATTGAAACTTCATTACATGTGGAAGGTATAATTACTATTTTTAAAATCATGCTTCATGTCTGATTGGTAATGACCACAATAATAATTACTTGAAGATTCAAATTGACGAATAAGTTTACCCAAATTTCAAATATTTTTTCAATTTTAAAATATCCTTGAAAATATATTCTTGAAGATTTTCTTAGAGTTTTTTAAAGATGTAAAATTTTGAGTTTAATAGGAAAAATTTGGCTTGTTCACTTCCATACGATATATGTATATGCTTAATTTATTTTGAATGGAGAGTAAATATTATTTTCTTTGACTTGAGTTAACAATTTTTTATTATGTTTCTCATATGCAATTTAGGAATAAATTTCAAAGTAAAATAAAGACAACTTGGAAGTAATATAATGCTCTTGCGAGAGAGATTCTTTGAGCATAAGAATAGCGACAAAGGAAAAAACTTATCCGCATCTGGTGTATACATCAAATTAATACAATTTTCATTATTACGTGATTTAATGAAGTAAAACACATGATAATTAATTAAGGTTAAGTAAAATAAATTATAAATTGCAACACTGGCATGCATATATTGAATTGATGTATACATCCGATGCGGGTAAGTTTTTACCCTATACAAGTGTATTATTTCTGATAAACTCTAAACCTTAATCTCAAAAAAGCGTTTTCAAAATAGGATTTAAATTAAAAATAAAATAAGAGTGAAACATTTGACTAATTTATTGGGGGTGATATTTGCCTAAAATGGGCACTTTGTCCAACTTCTTTATTAGGCTCACAATTAGGCCCATGAAACGAGGCCCAAACGAATCTGTCGTTGATAATCGTCTACATTCCAATTTCTTGGGAGTCTTTATTGAACTACAA
The DNA here is from genome assembly GCA_029582245.1 of Solanum etuberosum. Classification (NCBI taxonomy): domain Eukaryota; kingdom Viridiplantae; phylum Streptophyta; class Magnoliopsida; order Solanales; family Solanaceae; genus Solanum; species Solanum etuberosum. Next base: position 7,770 of record JAJONR010005243.1, on the reverse strand, counting down.
AGCAAAACCGCAAGGTGAAGGATTTTGTTAAATTGACAGCCTGGTCACCGGAATCATAGGACCAAAGTCGTCCAGGTACATCCCCTAGAATTTTTCCCCGTCTTCGTCAAAAAACCCAACGCATTTCTATCACCCCTCTGTTTTCCTTCTCTCTTTGTCTTACAAATATCATTCACAAACCAACAAAAATCTTTGAACTATTTGGGTTTTCATCTGGACGATGCGATTCTACCGGAACTGCTATTCCGACTGTTGCCGCCGCCGCCGCCGCTGCTTCTGCTCTTGTTACTGTTGTTGCTGTCCTTAATTTTCCGACGGGTTAGGGTTATATCTTTGTTTTCATTTGTGAATTGTTGGACTTTTGATTTGTTTGTTGCAAATTGTGATGGATTTGAGCCAATCTCAATCTAGTAATCTGTCGTTAGGGTTTATTACTCATGTGTCACCGGTGATAAGCGCACCCAATCGATCTCATATCACCGATGATTCGATTGCTTTTCAGATCGATTCTAGGGTTAAGGACCAATCGTATCCGGTTACGCCTGTTCCACTTCAACTGATGGATAAACAAACGAAGGAGAATGGGAAGGAGGGGGGAGAGAGTGCGGATGAGGAGAGGGATGTCGAGGAGTTTCGAATTTTAGGGCATTCCATGTGTATTAAGCGGAAGAGAGATACTGATGCGACTTCGTCTTCTTCCTCTTCGAAAAGTTTTAGGGTTACGAGTTCGAATGAGAATTTGCTAGGGCTTGAATCACGAAGAAATGCGGTTAGGGCTTGGGGTAATCAGGGTTTACAGGCAGCTGACCCGGATATATATGAGATTATGGAGAAGGAGAAGCAGAGGCAGTACAAAGGGATTGAACTGATTGCTTCAGAAAATTTTGTATGCAAGGCTGTGATGGAGGCGTTAGGGAGCCATTTAACAAACAAGTATTCTGAAGGAGCACCGGGGGCAAGGTATTATGGTGGTAATCAGTTTATAGATGAAATTGAGACGTTATGTTGTAAGCGTGCATTAACCGCTTTTGGACTTGACCCGGAGAATTGGGGTGTGAATGTGCAACCATATTCATGTACTTCAGCAAACTTTGCAGTTTATACGGGCTTATTACTGCCTGGTGATAGGATAATGGGATTGGATACACCATCTGGTGGTAACACAAGTCATGGGTATTATCTTCCTAATGGGAGGAGAGTTTCAGGGGCTTCAATTTTCTTTGAGTCTCTGTCTTACAAGGTTGACCCCCAAACTGGGTATGTAGATTTTGATAAGCTTGAGGAAAGGGCTCTTGATTTCCGTCCCAAGATACTTATATGTGGGGGGAGTTCGTATCCCCGGGAATGGGATTATGCAAAGTTTAGACAGATTGCTGACAAATGTGGTGCAGTTTTGTTGTGCGATATGGCACAAATTAGTGGTCTCATTGCTGCAAAGGTAATCTTTCAGGCTGTCTGATTATTTTTTATGCTCATTCATTTCGTTCATGCATCAGTTTAAATTTCTTCTTAATGACTTAAGTGCTTACTGCTGATGTTTTGTTTGAAAGCAAGAAGGATCAACCCAATAACATTTGCTTCAGTCCAGTTCCTTCCACTTATAGAAGCCTTTGGATTCTAGCTATTTAATTAGGTCAACTAACTACAGCTTACTGATTCATATATACCTCTTCAAAAAAAAAAAAACAGCCAGCTTACTGAATCAAGTTCCCCTTATGGTACCTTTATTGGGCATCACTTGTGTAATGTGTAAGTTATCTGATTGAATTTTTTTTCCTTTTTAATTCATGATTAGTTCGTGGATTATTGTTCTAGCTATAGTGTCATTTTGTCGTATGCTGTATGAATTAATAGGCAATTTGACTGCAAAATGATCACGTGCCACTCAATTTTGAGCTATTAAGATAATGCTTGCTTGTTGATTTCAGTACGTTACCATATGCCATTGATTTTATGTTTTTTTTTGTGTGGTGTGTGCACACGCGCATGTGTAAATATACCCTTGGGGGTATTGGTGTTGTGTCTCCAATTGAAGTAACTGAGCTATAATTATCCTTACTTGTTACGGCCATTCATCTTCAAATTTGTTACCACTTTGTCTGAAGGGAGTTGGTGTGAAAAATGGTTAACTGATTTTTATTTGAGTTTGGTCCTGAGTTCACTTTGTTAGAATATTACATATATATATATATATATATATAGATTTGATGAAGGGTTAAGAATATTATATTTGACTTACTGGAGAAATAAAAGCTTTTACAGTTTGGTATAGTTTTTAGACATGTCACCCTTGGTCAATCTTGCTTCATGAGTAAATGTTTTGGTGTCAGCTCATGCCTTAAGCATCTGCCTTCTATTTGCTGTATGAATGATTTCCTCTGTAATCCTATCAGAGTTAATTTGTAATTTGTCCTTTTATTGCATTTGTAATCTGCAAACTTGCTAATCTGTGGCACGGTTTTGCTGCAGGAATGTGCGAGCCCGTTTGATTATTGTGATATAGTTACCTCAACAACTCACAAAAGTCTTCGAGGTCCTAGAGGAGGTATTATCTTTTATAGGAAAGGTTCAAAGCCAAGAAAGAGAGGCCTGCTCTTGAATCAAGGTGATGGCAGTGATAAGTATGATTTCGAGGAAAAGATAAACTTTGCTGTTTTTCCTGCACTGCAAGGAGGGCCACACAACAACCATATTGCAGCCCTTGCCATAGCATTGAAGCAAGTGGCTACTCCTGATTACAAGGCTTATATGCAACAAGTTAAGAGAAACGCTCAGGCGTTGGCAGCTGCTTTATTGAGAAGAAACTGCAGACTGGTTACTGGAGGGACTGACAATCACATGATATTGTGGGATCTAAGAAATCTTGGGTTAACAGGTTTCTAAATCTTTTCTGTTATACCTCTTGCCAGTCTTTTTTGTTCATTGAGTTATGTCATTTGTCTTTGGTGAACTTTTTCTAAAAAAATATGGTAAACTATTATTGTCTCTGGTGAAATACATTCATGAAATGTGCTTATTTCCTGTGGCTTATACCACCATTTCCTCTCTCCCCATCAATTGGGTATTTCTTTTAAGAATGAATTGGAAAATTAAGGGGCATGGAGTAGGATATTATCAATCAATTAAGCCTCAAACCTTAAATAGTTAGGTCAGCTATATGCTTGCTTTGTGACCCTTCCATTACAGTTGACTATAAGGTACTGCTGAGAACAAAAATAAAAAACCAGTCTAGTCTTTGTAAGGCAGTTGACGTTTTTGGTCATAGGCACTGGGTCATTATTCATCTCTTCTTCTGCTTCATAAAAAAAATTTATTCATCTCTTCTTCTTTTCATCCTAGTGAAGTATATGAACTGCATTTCTCTTCTTCGTTCATGTTTTATTCCTATCATTTTGCTGTCAATTCCTCTAGCACCGGTTTCGAACTTGGCTTCTATATCAATTTTGCTAATGAATTGAATTGAATTGAATTGTAAATTTCTTCTTCGATCATAGGCACTGGCTCATTATTCATCTCTTCTTCTTCATCAAAAAAAATTATTCATCTCTTCTTCTTTTCATCCTAGTGAAGTAAATGAACTGCATTTCTCTTCTTCGTTCATGTTTTATTCCTATCATTTTGCTGTCAATCCCTCTAGCACCGGTTTCGAACTTGGCTTCTTTATCAATTTTGCTACTGAATTTATTGAATTGAACTGTAAATTTCTTCTTCGATCAAATTAGTATATTCTATGACCTTGGGATCAACATTTATCCAACTTTGGCAGTATATCTCATTAGGTTTGATCTCGAGATTTATTTAAAAGTCTGATCTGCATTGCTGCTATTGCAAGATTGTCGAGAGGCAGTTAATCTGCCCAAATCTTACTTGTGGTTAGATGTCTTGGCTACTTGTCATATATTGATTCCGTCCCGCTCGATTGAATGTCCTGTTTAAGTTTGATTTGATTACTAAAAGAACAGTCAAAAATGTGTGTTTGTTAAGAAATGGAGATCGTGTGGGAGGCACCAGATTTGTTTTTGTGCATTCCTTACTACTTGAACTTTGTCTCTGGCATTATGAACAGAACATGAAGACATGTACTTAAAATTTGAGAGTAAAGTTGGTTGCAGTTAACATGAAAATTGACAATAACATGATAAGGATCATGGACACCAATGTCAAAAGATAAATAGTAGTAATTTTAGCTTATAATTGTTATTAATATACTTTTGACATGAAAAACATCTACAATTGTTAAATGGCATGTGAGGTGGGTTTTCCGGAGAGTTAAGTCCCCGCATAGTTGCTGATCACAGTGTGAAAGTAGATTATTTTTATGTATAAAAGAAAATGCATTTACTATTGTTCAATGACTGCGATGTAGGTATTCAAGGAGAGTTAACTCCTAGCATAACCCACCACAACTCAATAGTTAACTCCTAGCATAACCCACCACAACTCAATATTATCAAAGACGAAAAGGTCATAAGGCTTCTTGTGTCTACTACCAATGTGAAATTAAAAAACCAACCTTTGTGAAGGCAGTGTAATATGAAAAGAAAAACTATGCCAATCAAGTTAAAAATAATGTTGAATTTCTGACTTGTAAGCTATTTTCAAATTCATATTGGTGATTACTTGTGTTGTAAATTTTCTAATTTGTTGTTCCCAATTATTAGTGTCCATCCATAAAATTTCATGACAATCAATCTATCACTGTCATCTTCAGTTATTTGTTTGATGCTATTCTTTTTAAAGACAGCCCATAAGTGTGGTGATGTGCCTAGAACCAGGCCTTTAACAACTCTTGCTCAACTAGGGTATTATAGGCATTGATTAACTTGTACGCTTGAAAAATAATCTGATCATCCCATGCCAATTTTATTGCTTGCTGATTCTGGGACAGGATGATCCTATTTCAATATGATTAGAATTGCAGTTGCTGACTTGGTTCGCGGGTTTTGAATGTATTAGTGATGAACTTTGTACTTCTATGTTGCAGGTAAGAATTTTGAGAAGGTCTGCGAGTTGTGTCACATCACTCTCAACAAAGTAATGGTCTTTGATGATAATGGAAGTATTACTCCTGGAGGTGTGCGGATCGGTAAGTTTGGATATGGAGGTACATATATCAAATTTTAGGAGTTGAAAAGCTGTTTGCGTTATCAATTTTTCTTGTTCTGACTGCAGGAACCCCTGCTATGACATCACGAGGCTGTATAGAGAATGATTTTGATACGATGGCAGATTTCCTCCTCAAGGCAGCACAGATTACAAATTCGATACAGAGAGAACATGGAAAGCTCGCTAAGGGTTTTCTGAAAGGCGTTGAGAACAATAAAGATGTTATCGAGTTACAAACACGTGTTGAAAATTTTGCATCCCTCTTTGCAATGCCTGGGTTTGAAGTATAATCTAGCTGGAAATCTAGTTCTGGTGGAGGAATTCTTTTTTTATTTGTTGACCAACCTTTGTTGTGGATGGGGAGAACAGCGGTGCACCCAACTCGTGGCTTATATGATGTGTTCAAGTTTCCCTTGAGCTTAGCAAGCCTGGATTAACTTATGATATGCCACAATGGAGTGTTTTGCATCCTTATCTATTGCCATGGTAAATTGAAGTGATGGTCTGTGTCAGTTTTTTGTCAAGGGTTTTGGTAAATTAAGTTGTGTTATGTCACGGGGGCACCTGTTTCATTCTCCTATAGCTATTTTAAACACACTCGTTTTGGGTCTCATTATTCTTGGTTGTACCTATATTATTAATATTCAACTTGTACATACTCTATAGTTCTCTCGTTTTAGAGGTTACAAGGTTGAATGTACGTACGTAAATCGGAGTAAAAAAGAAACGAGGAAAATGAAAGGGAAGGTTTGAAATAATGGCTTAAATTTACAGTCAAGCTATTAGTGTTAATATACTCTAATTTATATTGTTCCCCTTCCATTTTAAGTGTTGATGAGTTCGTCTTGCCAGATCTACTGTTGGAGCTCCTTGCATTAGCACCAGTTTCAGTCTCTATTATAATCAGTTGAAGTAACATTGAATGTGTTTATATCAAAGAGCTGATAAGAGTACAATATTTACTAGGTGTTCAGGTCATTTGTCGTTCCTTGCCTCTGAGAAGATTGCATTCTACTCAAGGTAACCTAATGCCATGGCTTAATGCTAGGAATTGAGTTGGAACAGTTAAGATGCCAAGACATTCGAGCACTTGTAGACCAGGTGCAGCAACTTTGTTTAGAGTGTCCAATAAGGTTATAGCAAGTGCAGAAAGAAAGTTGGTTCTTTTTCCGTGCCCTTGGGGGTTGGTGGGTTGGAGATATTGGGAAAAGAAGTGAAAAGTTGGGAAACCAGAATCATGATTTGGATAGTTGAAAGGAACAAGTCTGAGTTGCAAGTTGTAAAGAAGAAAAAGAGGATAATAATTAGAGAAGAAAAAGGGTAGAGGAATCACAATTTTCACAGCCACAGGGAACAGATGACATGTCAGAGGTAGGATACAAGAAAATATACCCCTAAGTATAGACTCTGTTGACAGCAGCCACAGAGAGCTAGCTGCTTGTTTTCTTCTAATCATCATTTATTCGACCATACTAATACTAGTAACATAATAATAACAACAACAATCAATTACTACTACACATGCTACAATGTACTCTTCTCATTGTTTGCTTCCTTGGAAAAAATAGACATCCTTTTCTGGGAATCAGACAAAAGCTTCCACAGTTAGAAAAAGAAATGAATGCTAGCAGCCAGGAATCTCATGATCCTTCTCTTCCTCTGTCTCCGCCCACTTCTCCATTTCTTTTTTCACAACTTGTATCATTAGTAATTTACTAATACAACTCATGAATGATTCTCAATAAAATTTCTACTGTGTGAAATTCAATGATATAATTATCACTCTTTGGATACTTTATATGTCCCTACTTCCTCTCTCCCGGTCAAGACGTAGCCAACATTTTTAGTTTATGAATTTTAAATGTAGGGTAACGGACACTTCTTATGAACAAAATGCGCAAACTATTTTTCAGTACCTTTTGCGAGCTGTTTCTGCTATTTTCCTGTTTGAGTTTGTACCAGTCATGTTAGCTGTCTCGTTTTTAAAAAAGAAAATCGTTGAATTGCCTTATCAGAAAAGCTAAAAAGAACCTTTAATTTTTTTTTCTTCCCAACATCAACTTTTAGGCTGTTAATAAATCAAGATTTTTTAACTTTTAAGATCCTTAATTAATCAAGGTTCTAACACATCAAGTTTTAATGTGAATTAGACAAAACTTAATTACAAGAAAAAGGGGATTGCTGTCTGTGATTATAACCGACAAAGAAAGTTAAAAAGATGTATCTAATGTGTGTTATTAACATTATTAAGAAGCTGTCATTTTCTACAAAATAGTTGTGTCATGTGGGCAGGAAGCATCATTCCTTTTTATTTACTTTATTTAGGTTGTATCACATTCTTTTCCAATTGAAAGAAGAAGCATCTTCCAATTTCAGTAAACCTAAACCTAGCTAACCTGTCTATTATAAAAATTCATTTTTTTTGTTTAAGACAACACCTACTAAAACATAGTAGTATAATAAATTATTCTTTCAACTCCTATGTTTCCTCAACACATCAAAATGTTGCCTTTGAACAAGTAATTTATTATGTTAGTTGGGATAATCATTTATGTATCTTCATATTTGTATGGTTGGGGAATAAATAGCCTTTAAGTAGTTGAATTGTAATCATAATCATCATTGTAAATCAATGATGGGAGGGGGGGGGGGGGGGGCATATTT
>JAJONR010005242.1:0-62171 GCA_029582245.1 Solanum etuberosum | reverse complement strand
CTCCATACAATTATGAATCACTAATGAAAATCATAATTCTTGGCCATAGAGATTTCAAGAAACTAATTCAAGAATCTCAAGAAAGGTTTTCTTGATCGTTTACCTTCAAGCTAGGATTTCAAGGCTTCTAATCAAGTTCTTTTTCAAGATTTTTCAAGATTCTTCAAGAACTTTGTTCTTCCAGGTATATAAGGCTATCATAGTGTTGGACTAGTTTGTCCTCACACCCTACATCTACTTTCAAATCAGTAAAAGAGAAATCTAGGATCCTACCCCTAGATTTGAGCATTCTTGAGATAAGTTGATTTTGAGTTCTTGAATTCCTGATTCATTTGAAATTTTATTCCTAAGTATTGAGTTTCTATATTTTTATTGAGATCCTTGAGTTTATTTGTTCATGTCTATAATTCAGCATGGACCCTATTTTGAGTTATAAATCTTAAAAAGATTTTCAATGCCAACACTTGAGTTTTAAACTGAGCTATTGAGGAAGTAAAGATGTATTTTGAGAAAGAGTTGTATTCATGAGTTTCAATATGGTTATTGAGGTCTCAAGATGAGTTGTTCATGCCCATAATTCCGCGTGAACCCTACAAATTGAGTTATAAGTCTTGATAGTCTTTGAAAGTCAATCATTGTGTTTCAAACTGAGTTTTGTGAAAAAGTTTAAAGGTTCTATTTCATAAAGACTTAAGAGTTTATAATGTTATTTTATTCATATATATAGATATACATATGTACCTATGTTAATTATTGAACTTAAAAGATAAGTTGATAAATGCATGTTTTCAAGAAGGTAAACACATCTCATGTTTTGAAAAGTATTTCAAATAATGTAAGAAGCCCATTGTTTGTAATGGGCGAATTGAGCACAAAATTATATTAATTATTTTGGGAGTAGTATCGAGCACCGAGTTGGGTTAGATTCTTTTATGATTCAGAAGTCCCATAGAACTACGTAGCCAGCGTAGGATAGGATATCATAGATTCTTCATGCGACTCTTCACAACCTCTGAGAAGGCCAATTAGATGGATCCATAGTCACGATATCATCCTATACCCCGGCAAAGTATAGGATGGCCTTGGCAATGTGAGGCGAAACGTTGTATCATTGCTAGGCTCATGGTAATGGTTGTCAGTTAGAAAAACTCACCCCATGTAAAGTATATTATTTTCATGTTGCTTTCATTGTATATTTAATTGTAAAGCTTAAATGGTTTTCCCTTCATGTTCATGTTTTGATTCAGTTGAGTTGCTTTCAGTTATTCAGTTAAGTTATTTATTTACTCAACTATATTACATACTCGTACATTCCATGTACTGATGTCATTCGACCTACATCCTTTTATGATGCAGATATAGGTGTTCATGATTATCAACAGGCGCTTCGTTGAGATCACTCTACACTCTAGTTAGCTTTGGTGAGACTCTTTGTATTCCAGAGGACTTCATAGTTACTTTCCAGTTAGCAGTTTTGAGGTGTCGTGGGTCTTTTCCCGACATCCTTTCTTAATAGTAGAGGCTTCATAGATAGACAGTTTTGATGAGTCTTTCAGTTTTCAGATATTTTATTTAAACTTATGTTTCATACTAAGTATATTCAGCAAATTTTTGAGATTCAATAAACTTTTTTTAAATGTTTCTTTCAATTTGATGCTTATATATTTTTGAGTTAGTCTTCCGCTTGTAGTTAGCCAGGATGAGGGTTAGCTTGAGGGCCAGCAATGATTCTTGAGTGCCGTCCACATCCAGGGTGTAGGCTCGGATCGTGACACCTACACCCTGGACGTGGCCAACACTCGAGAACCATTTCTGGCCCAAGAAAACCCTTGGCCTGGCTCAACTCTAAGTGGAAGACTTACTCAACAACATAAGAACTCAAAATAAACTTTACTCAACTATCTCAAAAGGTAATCTCAGAATATTTTAGAAATAAAACATTCACTGGCCAAAAGAGGAAACTCAAGTCTAGAACATTAACAACTGTAAATGAAAAAGACTCATGAACTACTACTATCTATCTATATATGAAGCCTCTAATACTATGAGGGATGTCGGGACAAGACCCCTGATCATCCTAAAAAAACTGAAATAGATGAAAATAAATAAGGGATCCTCCGAAAGTAAGGAGGATCACCAAACAACTTTGGAACTGCAAATGGTATCAACGAATAGGCTATTGATGACCCTGATCTCCTGTATCTGCATCATGAAATGATACAGACCAAATGACATCAGTACATTGAATGTACGAGTATGTAAGGGGAATAATGAACATAACATAACAGCTTGAACTTGGAAATAAGGAAACATACTCACCGCGACTCTACTCAACTCAACCTCAACTCGTGGATACTCAACTCAAAGCAGTATACAAACAACAATAGAGTTGCAGTTTATATAAAGCATTTAAATAAGTAGATACCAATTCAATGTATTCAAAAATACAATAATAACTCAACTTGTATGTAAAAATACAAAATAACTCTATTTGGGATATTTTCTAACCGACAACCATCATTATGAGCTATGTGATGATACAACGTCTCGCGCATGTTGCCAAAACTGTCCTATACCTTTCTGGGGTAGAGAACTCCTCAACTAAGTTGATCCACTAAACTATGCTTAAAAAGCAATAAGGAATCATCTAAAAAGTATGACCCTTTCTACCCACGTTAGCTACATGGTTTATGAGGACTTTGAGTTATCTGAACCCGTCCCTATATCGGTGCTCAATACTATTCACAAAATATAACTTAGCTCATATGTTTAAAAAAATATTTCCTCATCCTCAACTTTGAGATTATTACTCAAAATATTTCTCTTAGAAGAGATAGTACTCAAAGCTCCTCGTGAACTCCTTTAGAAATCGGTGTTTCCTCTCATTTTAAATGTAAAAACATTTACTCTTGGGAATACTTAGTTCCCATATATTCATTTTGAAAAAAAGAAACTCAACTTTACTCATCCTCATACTCAAGTACTCATGTCTTAAAACAAGTTTTAAAAGATTGTAAAATACTTCTCAAAATGACTCGAAAAAACTCTCAAGACTTGACTCTTAACTCTACCTTGAATTTAAATTATGAATTGAAGGGTTATGATTCACGTTATGGATGATCTCTCGATGTTTAGATGTAGTTTAGAGTAGTTGGAATCAATAGGGAGTAAAGGTACACTTTAAAAGGACTTAGATGGAGAAAAGAAAAGAAAAAGGGTGGCGACCCTGGGCTAGTGCGGGGCGCCAATCCCTGAACTTCAGAGGCTGCTTTTTGGTGCACTGCTGGCGCGGGGCGCCAACCCCTGAACTTCAGAAGCTGCTTTTTAGCGCACTGCTGGGGCGCCGCCCCAGCCCTCCCCCAGAACATTTCGATAAATTTTTCTTCTCATTTTTTCTGACCCTAATTCATCTAGAATCAATTGTTTTCCTCAAATTTTTCTTAGATTCAATTATCCAATACAAGTACACGAGAATCTACTCAAATGCAACCCTCAAACTCATAATATTTATCTCAAGAACTCATCAAACCCATCCTAATTCAAGAACGAAAACAACACTTTAAGAAAACTCACCAAGAACTTAAATCTTTCAATATTTATGGATGAATTCAAATATGTAAATCTTGATGGGCGTGTGGGTGAACGAACACAACACTATGAAAACTTACATACCTCTTAGGATCGAATCCTTGGCGAAAACCCTTCGAAGATTGCATTAATCTTGATCGTTCTTCCTTTTCTCCTCTTTTCCTCTTCTTGAACTGTTCTCGAAACCCTAAGTGTATTTTAGGATTGTAAAACTGATCCAAATCAGTTTTTACCCCTAAAATATTACTAAAAATGTTTTAAGCTGATGGGGTAAGGAAAAAACCAAAATACCCCTCATTAATTTAGCTAAATTTCCTTAACTGGACTGGCTAACTTCAAAGGGGCATATCTCCCTCATCTGAACTCAAAATTTAACAAACTCGGTGGCGCTGGAAAGAGGATTCAAAGACCTTTAATTTTTTATTTTATGGGCCACCTAAATCATCCTGTAGTGAAAGTTATGGTCGTTTGAAGTTGACCCAAAACTCAAAACTTAAGCATAACTTGGAAAAATCTTAAATTAGCTCTTTCCAAATTAGTTCTTTCTAATTTTAGCTCTTTCTAAGGTGGGCTGTTACAATATCTCTCCCTTGGGAACGTCGTCCTTGAATGAGATTACTCTAAGCAGAAATGAGGGTGGAAACATCTACACCCAAGTCAAACACCCCACAAGCAATTTAACACAAAATTTCAACTTAAAAGTCCCAAGAAAAGAATTAGTACCTTGGTTTGAAATTTCTCCGGACTCAAAGAGATGTGGGTATCTCTTCTCCATATCATCCTCAGCCTCTCAAGTAGCTTTCTAAACAAATTTATTCCTCCATAAGACCTTGACTGATGCTACCTCCTTGGTTCTCAACTTGCGAACCCGAGGATCTAGAATTTGAACGGGTACCTCCTCATAAGATAGGCTATCCTTAATACCAATATATTTAGTCGGTATAATAAGTGAAGGATCGCCCATATACTTCTTCAACATAGAAATGTGGAATACCGGATGGAATGCTGCTAACTCTGGTGGTAGCTCCAACTCATAGGCTACATTGCCAATCCTCTTAGATATCCTGTAAGGACCAATATACCGGGGACTAAGCTTCCCCTTCTTGCAAAACTGCATAACACCCTTCATAGGTGAAACCTTCAAATAAACCCAATCGTCTACCTCAAACTCCAAGTCTCTTCTCCTAACATCTGTTTAATATTTATGACGACTTTGCGCTGTTTTCAACCTTTCTTGAATGACCTTCACCTTCTCCATAGCTTGATGAACCAAGTCTGGTCCTATCAAGCCAGCTTCACCAACCTCAAACCATCCAATAGAAGATCTACATCTTCTCCCATAAAGAGCCTCATAAAGAGTCATCTGAATGCTAGAGTGATAACTGTTGTTATAAGCAAACTCAATGAGAGGTAAGTAATCATTCCAATTACCCTTGAAATCGATCACACACACCCTCAACATATCCTCTAAAGTCTGAATTGTGCACTATGCTTGATCATCAGTCCGATGATGGAAAGAAGTACTCAAATTTACCTTCGAACGCAAACCTTTCTGGAAAGACTTCCATAATTGTGAGGTGAATTGTGCACCTCTATCTGAAATGATGGACACCGAAACTCCATGAAGTCTGATTATATAGAAACCCTATCGGAAGGATGCTACTGCTTAAGAGGAAAGCTAATATGATACTTGCACATTTAAAAGGGATTAACATAAGATATATAAATTATAATTCAATAGAGGAATTTAGCCCAAAATAACAAGTGAAAGGTATAAAGGCTTGTCATTTAATAATTTAGTTGATCTCAAATTTAAACAAGACAGGAGTCCCAATTTATGGAGGAAGAATCTTTCAAAATAATTTAAACAAATACGCTAAGAGATTTACATGTATTATCTATACTACTACAAGACACGTTATAAATCATTATCAACTTCGGGGTACCAAAGTTTAATTGGTTCATGCTTCATACAAACCTTAAAAATAAACTGTAAAGTTAATACATTACAAGACTTGGGTTTACACACCCCAAAACAGTAAAACATGTATTCATACTTATTTTACAAGCCATGGTGAAATGATCAAATCAACCTACAAAATTTTATGTAAATGTACAACACATAGATCATGTACAAGTCTCAAGATTTATGCAAAATATAGATGCCTATATGCAAATGTGATCTTCCATAAAGCTCTAAAAAACTCCGTCTCCAATGGCCAGCTTCAAGTATCTCCTCGAACGTTCCCTACGATAGAAACAACTATCGCTAAGCATAAAATTTAGTGGAGTAAAAACTATATGTGTGGAGCCGCTAGATTCACCAAGTTACCTTTCAAAAGTCATGGGGAGCACAATTGAAACATATAAATAAATCAAGTAAACAATATATCAAGGGTATCAAGTTCTATATTTAAAGATCCAAGTGTCAAGAACGCTCATAGCACCATTTCCCAAGAGATCCAATACCAAGGCTCCACCAATATATACATCATACCGTCACACCCAGCATAATCAAGTATCAAGAAGGACAGAAGCCTGTATCAAGAAGGGTCAAAGCCTAATAATCAAGAGCTGCTCGGGGGATCGCACCCCTTGGCCTAGGGTATACATTCAGATCTGGAGGCATACCTAATTATTTAATAAAGATTCTTCCTCTAGTCGAATAGAGTATTAGTCCGCTCCATACTTAAAATGGACAACTTCCATAATTAAGGCGAACCAAAAATCCAGAGTCAAGATGGCAAATGATCCGAATCAAGAGGCATGCCAATAGTGACAAAACCAAATTCACAAGAAGGACAAAGTTCCAACAAGAATGCCAGGTGATCAAGCAATCCGTACAAATGGGCGAGTTACACAAGTGTCTTGAAAGTCTCAAAGAATACCAATACGACAATACAACGTGACAAGAAGTAACCAAGGTATCAAGATAACCCTTCAAGTATACAAGCAGATAAAAAGAGTAAAAATACGAGTTTATACACAAAACTTGGGCATTAGCATAGAAACAGTCCAACAAAACTTCAAGAGTTCAAACCATAGACCAACCAACGTATCAAGGTCCTCAACTTGTACACGAGTATATATAACCTTAAAAATACAATTAAATAACTGCTTTAACTTCTATTAGCTAAATAATGTTGACGTAAAATAGGATTATCATCACAAGTAAGCTTAGCCTGTACAAATACGACTATGCTCCCAAAACAGTAATTCTGGCTAGCCTAGTACCTCATATCGTAACTTATATTTGAAAAGGAAAACGGTAAAAATGGACTGTATATCCTTCATGAAAGATGTAGGTACATCTATTAAAGTTTCAAATAATCAAGAATAACTACAAAATATATTTTGTACAAAAGGATATAATCAAAACACTGACAGTTGATCATACAGAATTTCTAATTCCGAAATCTGGACAGAACTTGTCCTATGTTGCGTCCAATATTTCGAATCTATAACAGCTAAATTAGAGTTTTACATAAACATCCGAGTTGTAGGTATATGAATTAGCTTTCCAAATCATATTTATTCCATGTAAAATAAGTTCTAAGGAACGAGATATGCTTAAAATACTAAACACTACCCAGCTCGAAAACAGATTTCATCACTTACCAAAAGGTAGGATGTGTCTCGACTTCCAACTAAAAGGACCAAGGTTTTCTTGTGATTTTGTGAGTAATATGGCTAGAGAAAGTTCTCTAGGTTTCTTAGAGTTAAGGAACACAAATTCTTATTGAGGAGGTGTGAAAATATATGTTATAAAAGTGATGTTTATCACTTAATAGATATAGCTGAAAGAAAAGTTTGCTGCCCAAAAGTAAAAAAGTTGGCTGCCCAAAAGTAAAAAGGTTGGCTGCCCAAAATGTATACATATATACCTATATGTATATACCTCACCTCCCTTTCAAGTTATAGGTAATTCTAATTAGTATATCATGTAAATACCCCAATACAATCCCTTAAATTACTGTCACAATTTATGTTACGCAAATTTGCAAATATTACAAAATTTCGAGTTCCTAAAATGAGAATAAAACATACTGAAGCAATTAAGGAATGGTGTATCGAAATGCGAATATCGGTTAGTATTTAGGGGTGTTACAACACTCTCCCCCTTAAAGAAATTTTGTCTCGAAATTGACCTTACACTAGTCCCGAATCAAGTGTGGATACTGGGTCCTCATGTCTTCTTCTCGCTCCCAGGTAGCTTCTTTTCCAAAATGGTTCCTCCAAAGTACTTTTACTAAGGGGATTCTCTTGTTTCTAAGTTGCTTTACTTCATGAGCTTGAATTAGGATAGGTTCTTCTTTATACGTCAAGCCAGGATTAACCTCAATAGATTCAACAGGAAGAACATGAGATGGATCAGAACGATATCTTCTGAGCATAGAAACATGGAAGACATTGTGGATCTTGTCTAACTCAGGTGGAAAAGCTAATTTATATGCAACTGTTCTGACTCTTTCAAGTATCTCATAAGGTCCAATAAATCGGGGACTAAGTTTTCCCTTTTTACAAAATCTTCTATAGTACCCTGCTAAGCCCAAGAAACTTCTTACCTCACTCGGACTTTTGGGAGGTCTCCATTCAACAACTGCTTGAATTTTACTAGGATCAACCTTTACACCTTCGGTTGATACAACATGTCCCAGAAAAGCCACTTCATTAAGCCCAAATTCACACTTGGAAATTTTAGCGTAAATTTCTTTCTCCTTCAAAATTTGCAAAACAATCCGAAGGTGTTTATCATGGTCTACACTGCTTTTGGAAAATATTAAAATATCATCTATAAAGACCACCACAAACTGATCAAGATAAGACTTGAATACTCGATTCATTAGATCCATGAATATCGCAGGAGCATTTGTCAATCCAAATGGCATCACAAAAAAATTCATAATGGTCATACCGAGTTCTATAAGCAGTTTAAGGAACATCTTTCTCTCTGACGCACAATTGATGATATCCAAACCTTAAATCAATCTTTGAGAATAAATTAGCACCTATCCTTGGAAGTGGATATTTAATCCAGACCTTAAAGAAATCATCTATCCTTGGAAGTGGATATTTATTCTTGATTGTTATTCTGTTCAATTGTCTATAGTCAATACAAAGTCTAAGAGTGCGATTTTTCTTCTTTACAAATAAAACAGGGGCTCCCCAAGGAGAAATACTAGGGCAGATAAAACCCTTCTCGAGAAGTTATTTCAACTAAGCTTTCAATTCTCTTAATTCTGTTGGAGCCATTGTATAAGGAGTAATAGAAATAGGGGTAGATCCAGGGATAAGCTCGATTGGAAATTCAACCTCTCTTTCTGGGGGAAACCCAAGAAGATTTTCTGGGAAATCACACACAGCAGGTATGTCGTTGATACAAGGACTCACCAACCGTGTATCAATTATGTGAGAAAGGTATGCCCCACAACCTTGAGGCATCAACTTTCTTGCCAAGGCCGCAGAAATAATACTAGATGTCAATGATCTTTCACCTTGTACAATGATGTGTGAAAATGTAATATCTTTAAAAGTCACATGCTTTGACCTACAATCTACCCCTGCATGATATTTATAAAGCCAATACATCCCGATAATAACATCAAAATCTTTGAAGGGCATTTCAATCAAATCAGCAGGGAAGACTAGGTTTTGAATCACGAAGGGACAAGCTCGGTAAATTTGATTACACACAACTTGGTAACCCAAAGGACTTTCAACCATCACATCATAATTAAGTCTCACCGATTTCACGTTTTTAGGAAGAACAAGTGTTGAACAAATATAAGAATGTGTAGAACCAGGATCAAACAGTGTAAACACACATAAGCCAAATAAGTGAAATTTATCGACAACCACGTCTTGTCCATCTTGATCATCCCTCTGCCTCATAGCATAAGCGCGTGCAGTAGCCCTTAGTCCACTAGCTTTATTTGCTCCTCTTTCACCCGCTGCTTGGGTGTTTTTAGGTCTTGCCCCTCGATTAGTTTAAGGAGGATTAATAGAAGGCTTATGAACTGAGCCTTCAGTTTTCAAGGAAGGAGCATTATTAGGATTATGAAAATCCTTCACTTTATGATCAAAGTTCCCAGAATTGAAACATGCACCAGAAGCTCTCCTACAAGTACCATAATGATTTTTTCCACATTGTGGACAAGTGGGAACGCGAGGCTTGCCTTGGCCATAATTTGGGGTGCTAGCTTTAAAAAAATCTGATCTGTTTTGCTTTGGTTGAGGTGGCCTGTTAACACTACCAGCCTTAGAATCATCAAACCATCCCCTTTTTGATAGACCTCCAAAATCTGGTCTAGGCTTTCAGAATTTTCTTTCATTTCTACTAGCTTCTTCTTTATCAAGTCGTTCCCAAGTAAAAGCAGTAGACACTAATTTACAGAAGTTATCATGTTGCAGGATCGCCACATTCTTCCTAATGGAATCATTCAAACCATCTTCAAATCTTCTACACTTGTCTTTTTCCTCTTTAATAATACCTCCAAAGTAACGAGAGAGTCTTAGAAACTTCTATTGATACTCAGCAATAGACATACCTCGTTGCCTTAAATTCAGAGACTCCCTTTTTGTTTGCATCACAATAAGCAAGTGGGACATCCTTCATACAAAATTCCTTAAGAAAATCATCCCAATTAAGAACAGGAGGTTTTACCTTGGTATTCGTAACACTTACCCACCAATCGTAAGCATCCTTTTGTAATAATGAGATAGCATACTTGAATTTGGCAACATCTGAACACTCCAAGTGCTCAAACACCCTCTCCATGCGCTCCAACCATTGTTCAACATCAGTGGGATCGACAGTGCCTTCAAACTCCACTCCACCCGTTTTCCTCATATTCTCAAAGTTAATCCCATTGGGATCATGCATCGATTCAGCCATGTGGTGGAAGAATTCAGCCATTTGTTGAAAAGAAGGATTCATGGCTTGAGTACTATGAGTCATGTGAGGATGTGGATCCTCATTTATTTTTCTTCTTTATTTTTTCGTATTTTCTCTCCATTTTGTTGGAGATTTTTTCATTTTTCATTCTAGCTTTTCTTTGTCATTTTTTTTGAACTTTCGCATATTTGGCCTCTTCACTTTGTTACCCAACTTAGGTCTTTGGCGCTGTATAGATAATTGATAGTGCGCTCAGGGAAGTGGGACCAAGGTATAGTGCATTATTGCACTGAAAAGGATATATGCTAAGATGTGGTTATTCAAATAAAAAGGTTTTATGCTCAAAATGGGAGTTCTATGGATAACATGTCATTTGGTAGGCTTGAAAGGCACAATCAGATCAAAGAAAGCCTATAATCCTTTCCCAATTTAAATGTTGCTCAAAAATTTGCTCCAACCAACATTCGGGCCAAGTTCTAGATCAACAAAGTCATGTCATTGAATTTTATATCTAAAGCTCACCACACAGTGCACATGAAACATGAGTTCGAATTTGTTTTAGCCTTAACTTTAAGTAAAACAGTTTCTCAAGTATTACATAAATATCAAAAGGTACGAAAAGAAGTCTATAGGTCACAACAAAGTTGGTCTGTTTTGCCAAATAGTTTAACACTTTTCTTTTTATCTATGAATACTCCTAAATATGTTGGTACCAACCAAGTCAAGAATTATATATTATTTTTTTATAAGAAAAAAAAATCCTTTTGAAAGACACATTTTTTTTCTCCTTTTTTTTAGATTTTAAAAATAAGGAAGACAAACATTTCTATTCGAATTTTGAATAATAATTAAAAAAACATTTTTTTTGCCCCAGTTTTTGTGATGAGGACTTTCTCGATTTTTTCTTTGTTAGACCGAACCTCAAAATAAGGCTGCCTACTTATCTTGTCAAAGCAAGAATCAGGTCAAACGTAGTTCAGAAAGATTATAAACACAACATTATTTTTAATAAGAAATATTTCTCTCTTTTTTTTTTTTTTTTTAATAAGGATCACCGAACCCGAAGAGGGTTGCCTACGTATCTCATTGAGTTGAGAATCAGGTGTGCGTAGTTCGTTCAGATTGGGCGGTAAAAAAAATTCTTTAAGATATTGAAACTTGACTTGACAAATGCATTATCTTTCAAAGTATTAAAAAGGTAAAATATTTTAAAAAATTATTAGCTATACAAAAGAACCCTAAATTAAAAAAATATTATTTTATTAAGTAGTTCAAAATCATTTGTTTTATTTTTAAAGAAATGTATAATAACTTCTAAAAGAAGAAATATTTTTGTGTTTTTCTCCCTTTTTTGTATTTTATAAATATCGAAAGATAATCTTTCACATTCAACTAATCACACTAGAATGGGTCAACTTGCAAAGAGTTCCTAAATAAATGCAATTTCATGTAGCACATAAAATGAGCTAAGTAGTCAAGTAAGAGAGGGATACTTGTCTTAGGCAGACCCAACTCTTATTTTGAGGCTCACTAAGTCACATGCAAATGATGCAAATAAGCGGAGTCTTCTAGGGATAAACCCTGTCTATGTTCTAGTTTTACTAGGTTCAAACCTGAATAACCTAGGTATTTAGACTGGATTACCCGAGTGGATAACTCGAACCAGGGAGGAGCAACTTATCGGTAGCAGCACTTTTCCCACTTCATTGCTGATCCAACCCCGTCTAACATGTGTGATTAAAAATCCTTCACTGGGTGTCAAGACACTCCAGCTTTATCTCAATAGAAGTAGGATGCATAACTGCATTCGTGTGAATGTATGTGAAGTGTTACTAGAGACTCAGAGTGATTGAGTAAGAGAAGACAATTTAATACAATTCAACAATATAAAAGCGATAAATGAGCAGAAAGTAGCACATTAGGCCATCATACAAAAAATATCCAAAAAACTAATAACTATAAAATCAAGTAAGAGCCAATATAATAAAGTTCGAATTCTGGTTATTCCCCAGCAGAGTCGCCAGAGATGTCACACCCATTTTCCGATCGGCGGAGAGGTTTTTCTAATTTAAGTGACGGTATTAATTAGAGATTATTTTAATTATTTCAGAGTCGCCACTTGAAATTGAGTTATGGTGTTCCAAGTCACCTTTTCTTTTTAATCCCTAACAAAATAAAATGACTCTTTATTTTGGTCTGCGAACTAGAAATTCGGATAAGGAATTCTGTTGACCGAGGGGAAGGTATTAGGCATCCCTCGAGTCCCGTGGTTCTAAGACGGTCGATTTTATTGACTTATACTTAGATTAAATTATTATTATTATTATTATTATTTTGAATACATTATTACAGGCCATTATTTGATTGCATTTTTTATTGTTGAACTTTTTATTTGGTCTTAACCTAGATGTGTAACCGCATTCTTGGTCTTGACATTTAGAGACATAATTGTCTTCTTATTAATTTTGTCTATAAGTCTCTACTTTAAATTAATAAAAGTTAATTATATTATTGGACAAGGTGCGTCACCGCATCCTTGAATTTATTTTAATATTTCAAAAAAAAGATGTGTAACCACATTCTTAATTGAAACCATTTCTTTTTAATGTGTCTAAAATTTTCATTAAAAAAACTAATATTTTGTCCCTTATAAATAAAACCAAATAAAGTAAAATAAATCTAAATGTTGAGGATACTATATATAATTTTGGCATCATTTCTATATCTTTTTTTTCTCTTAAAATTAACGTCAAAATTAAGCATATACTTTTTAATCCAACAAAATAATAAAGAATTGTAAAATAATAAATTCTTTTTTTTGTTTGATAAAATAAAAATGACAATAATTTCATTGAGCATAAAAATTTCTACTTTATCATTATTGACATATAAATCAATATAGTAACTAAGGAATAAAAAATAAACAAATGAAAATAATCACCAATTAAAGTCATTTTCACTCATTAAATAAGATACAACGCTTAATAAAATATTCATTTCAATTAAATCATGAATTAAACAAATCAATAAGAAAACATATCACATAATTACGTCAAATCCATGAATAAATTAAAGAAGTAAGATAAAGTTTAACCTTAAATAAAGAGAATAAGTACCGCAAAATCTTGATCGAACCTCTAACACCCATAAATCGTTTTGTAGATTGTATGTAGTGATATATGTGTAGAAGGAAGAAAAATGTTTGTATATAGGTGAATGAATTATTTTTTTCAAGTGTGCACATCTTTTCTATTTCTTTTCTTGCCGCGTGTGTGTTGCCTGTGTTTTTGTTTTTTTCTCTCTTTTCTCTACGTTTTTTTTTGTGTATGTTTTGTTGTCTGATGTATAGTTGTGTGGAGTTGTGTATCTATATAGTGGTATTGTGTGTTAGTGTGGTAGTATTTGTTGTGTGTGTTGTGTTGGGTGAGTGGGGTAGTGTAGTGGTGTAGGGGTTGAGGGGAGTGTAGTGTAGGTGGATTGTGGGTGAGTGGGGGAATGGGAAGTGGAAATGTGGTAATGGGGTGAGGGTAGTGGTATGTTATTTTTTGTAAAAAATAAATAAATATAATAAATATTATAATAATAAAAATATAAGCTAATAAAAATATAAGAATAAATGAATAGCTATTCTCAATTATAATTAAGAAATACTAGCTTATTATTAAAACTAATTTAAAAGAAAATACATATTTTTGTAAATTTCCATTTCTTTTCATTTTTTAAACAATTGAAAATAAAAACGTACCTTAAAAAGTGATTCTATTCTTGTTGTTTTTAAATCTTTTAAAATAAATTTAATAAAATAAGATAAAAGTCAAAAAATATTTAATTTAGATTTTTAAAAATATTTAACCACTAAAAATGGTGTAAAATTTAAGTTCGGTCAAAAATTACGTGTCTACACTGAGTTCTATGCATGGAACTACACTAATTCACCAAGAAGCAATTATTTATCATGGAAACTATAACAACTAAAATTACAATAAATCTTCAAAATTTGGAAACCCTAGGTGTTAATAGTTTATGAGAGATTGAAGAACTGATTGAATTCTAGGGACCTTATGGTGAAAGGAACCCACTAGTGAAATTCCACATACATCTTGATGAATACTATGGAGAAATCCTTTGGATTTCGGGGATGAACTTGAAGAAAACCTCTATTTGTTCTTGGGAGAAACTGTCGCCTCTTTCTATTCTTTTCTTTCTAAGTTAGATGATTTTATGAGAATGAGAGGTTTAGGTAGTTTCTGACTAGTTTACTAAGCTTAGACTGAGTAAAACAACTTAGTTTAAGCATTAAATGACGTAGTTTAAATACAAAACGCATAAAGGAAAATACCAGACCCTGATTGAAATGCTGCCGAAGTGACTTAAAGCGGGGCTTCACGGGCCGTCATGATGACCAAAGCCTGTCTAGCAGCTTGTGAAGATACCCTGCCTGATAGGGATTCACTAAAACGGGCATAACGTTTTACTCCAAGCTTGGAATTAGGTAAACTTGGTACAGTTGGAAGGAGGACTCAGAGATCTTTAATTTGATAGGTAATGGGCCACCTAATTCATTTTGTGCTGAAAGATATGGTCATTTAAAGTTTACCTTAAACTCTAAGTCTGAAAAGTCCTCTCCACGGACGATTTCATGGT
This sequence comes from Solanum etuberosum, assembly GCA_029582245.1. Classification (NCBI taxonomy): domain Eukaryota; kingdom Viridiplantae; phylum Streptophyta; class Magnoliopsida; order Solanales; family Solanaceae; genus Solanum; species Solanum etuberosum. Next base: position 47,044 of record JAJONR010005242.1, on the reverse strand, counting down.
CCGTGTGGAACTTCACCGACCCTTTAAACATCTGTAGTGCTTAACTAGTGACTTTGGGGGTGAAACCTCACTTAAAAGCTCATGAAGTGACTTCAAGACAGGTTTCACGGGTCGTCTAGATCACCACGGCCCGTCAAGTGGGTCGTGAAGATGCTCGGCCCGACAGGGATTCACTAAAACAAACCTAACTTTTTACTTCGGGATCATAATTAGGCAAACATGGTGGCTTTGGAAAGAGGACCGAAAGACCTTTAATTTAATTGGTTGTGGGCCACCTAAATCATTTTGTACTGAAAGATATGATTGTTTTGAAGTTGACCCAAACCTTAAAGTTTGTCAAGCCTCTTTCACGAGCCACTTAACGGTTTGTGTGAAGCTCCACGGACCGTCTGGTGGTCCGTGGTCCTTCACAGTAGCCATGGTCGTTCTGTGTCCCCTTCACGGTCCACTTCACGGCCCGTATGGAGCTCCACAGACCATCTAGTGGTCCATGGTATTTCACCTTTTGCTGGATGCACAACTACTAGCAGGGTGACAGGTCGTGGTCCTATTCACGGCCCGTGGATTCTCTCCATGGTTTGCTCTTCTCTCTTGTTTAATCCTAGTCTTGATTTTTTTGAGGTGTTATAATATCCCTCCCTTGGGATCACTCGTCCTCGAATGAAGTCTAAACAAGATGAGTTTGAAGGAAAGAGTTGAAATCCCTACTACTGAGTACTAGAAACTTCTATCTAACTTAACTGAGTTTCATGAACATGATAAAATGCAAGGATAACTGAGGGAACAAGATACTAATACTGAATTACACCAGAGTAAACTGAGAGACTGGAGAGGAACTATTTCCTCAAGATGAAATGGAATCGAAAGGAAAGAGGTGAGGATACTTAGCCATCATGGCTGCTTCTGCTTCCGAAAAAGCTCCCTCTACTGACTGGCTCCTCTACAAAACCTTTAGTGAAGAGACTTCCTTATTTCTCAACCTATGAATCTGACGCTCAAGAATCTCAACTGGAATTTCCTCATAGGTGAGGCTATCCTTCACAGCCACGCTCTCTAAAGATACTATCGATGTCGGATCACCCACACACTTCTTCAAAAAGAAAATGTGAAAGACTGGATGAATTGCTGCTTGTTCTATTGGAAGCTCTAACTCATAAGAAAAATTATCAACCCTTTTCAAGATCTTGTAAGGACCTATATACCTGGGACTGAGCTTCCCTTTCTTGCAAAATCTCATCACCCCTTTTTAGGGTGACACTTTTAGGAAAACTCAATCATCGATTTCAAACTCTAAGTCCCTTCTCCTCATATCTACATAGGATTTCTGATGACTTTGAGCTATATTTAGTTTGTCTCTTATGAGCTAAACTTTCTCCATAGTCTCATGAACCGAATCTGGCCCAATCAAGGTTGCTTCGCCTACTTCGAACCAATCAACCGGAGACCTGCATCTATGCCTATAGAGTGCCTCACAAGGGGCCATCTGAATACTGTAATGGGAGTTGTTTTTATAGGTGAACTCTATGAGAGGTAGGTGATCATCTCAACTACCCTTGAAATCAATCACGCAAGCTCTCAACATGTCCTCTAAGGTGTGAATGGTACGCTCTGCCTAACCATCCGTCTATGGATGAAATGTTGTTCTAAGACTTACTTGAGTACCCAGACCTTTTCTGGAATGATTTCCTGAAATGAGTGGTAAATTGAGGACCTCTATCCGAAATGATAGAAAAAGGAACCCCATGCAACCTGACTATCTCGTTGATGTAGAGCCTAACGTAATCCTCCGCTGAATCTTTAGTCTTTACAACCAAAAAGTGAGCTGACTTAGTGACTCTGTCTACTATCACCCAAATGGAGTCATGCTGTCTGCCAGTACGAGGTAAACCCGTAATGAAATCCATGTTTATCACTTCCCACTTCCATGTAGGAATGTTAATCTCTTGAGTCACAACTCCTGGTTTCTGATGTTCTACGTTAACATGTTGACAGTTTGGACACTTAGCCACAAAATCTGCGATGTCTCTCTTCATGCCGTTCCACCAAAAGACTTCTTGTAGATCACGATACATCTTAGTGTCACCCAGATGAATAGAATACCTGGAATTATGGGCTTCTGTAAGGATTTGCTTCCTCAACTCACCCACATTAGGAACACATAAGCTACCCTGGTAACGAAGAAAATCATCTCCCCCTCGGGAGAAAACCTCAACACTTTGCTGATGAACTGCACCTTTCAACTAAAGTAATATAGGATTGCTATCTGGTTTTTCCTTAACCTCAACTATCAATGAAGATTCTGACCCATTATGAACTATCACACCACCATCTGACGTCTCCATAAGGCAAACTCCTAAGAGAGCAAGCTGGTGAACATCTTTGGATAATTCTTTCTTCTCTTCCTCAACATGTGCTACACTACCCATGGATAGTCTGCTGAGGGCGTCAACAACTACATTGGCCTTACCTGGATTATAGAGCACATTCATGTCATAGTCTTTGAGGAATTCAATCCATCTCCTTTGATGAAGATTCAACTCTTTTTGGGTGAACATATATTAGAGGCTCTTATGATATATGAACACATCAACATGAACACCATACAAGTAGTGTCTCCAAATACTTAGGGCAACCACTACGGCTGCAAACTCAAGGTTATGAGTCAGTTAGTTCTTCTTGTGGACCTTAAGTTGTCTAGAAACGTAAGCTATGAACTTACCTTGTTGTATTAACACAGAACCTAAGCCGACCCCGGATGCATCACAATAAACCACATAAGTGTCCAAACCATCTGGTAGAGTCAAGACATGAGCTGTAGTCAACCTAGTCTTCAGTTCTAACAAGCTTTTCTCAAATTCATCTGACAACTGAAACTTGACCTTCTTCTAAGTAAACTTGTTCAACGGGGAAGATATGGATGAAAATCCTTCAACAAACCTTCTATAGAAACCGGCCAAACCTAAGAAACTTCTGATATCAGTTGGAGATGTGGGTCTGGGCCAGTGCTGTACTACCTCAATTTTCTGATAATCCACTCAAATCCCTTCGCTAGATACCACATTACCAAGGAAAGCAACTGACTGTAACCATAATTCAAATTTGCTGAACTTAGCACATAGTTGGAGATCCTTGAGAGTCTGCAGAACAACTCTCAGATGAGTCGCATGCTCTTCCTCACTCCGAGAATAAATGAGGATATCATCAATAGAGACGATAATGAACAAGTCCAAATATTGTTTGAACACCCTATTTATTAAGTCCATGAAAGCTGTAGGAGCATTCGTTAGTCCAAAAGACATAGCTACAAATTCATAGTGAGCATACCGAATCCTGAAGGCTGTCTTCGGGATGTCACTATCTCTCACTTTGAGATGATGATAGGAGGATCTGAGGTCTATATTGAAAATCAACAAGCACCGTGAAGGTAGTCGACCAAGTCATCAATCTTGGGGATGGGATATTTATTCTTGATTATGACTTTGTTCAACTAACGATAGTCAATGCACATTCTGAGAGAACCGTCTGTATTTTTCATGAACAATACTGGAGCACCCCATGGAGAGATATTGGGTCTGATGAAGCCCTTATCTAGAAAGTCTTTCAACTACTCTTTCAATTCCTCTAGATCAACTGGAGCCATTCTGTAAGAAGGAACCGAAATAGGTTGGGTATCTAGAAGGAGATCTATTCTGAAGTCGATTTCCCTTTCGTGAGGGACTCTAGGAAGATCTTCTAGAAACACTTCTTAAAACTCATTTATGACTGGGACTGACTCAAGAGTTGGGGTTTCGGAGTTTGAATCCTTAACCCACTTAAGATTATAGACATACCTTTTAGAAATTATTTTCCTGGCCTTAAGGTAAGAGATAAATTGACCTATAAGCACTTAGTTACTACCCTTCCACTCTAAGACTAGCTCGTTTGGAAACTGCAATCGAACGATCCTTGTTCTAAAATAGACTAAGGCATAAGAGGAATGTTACCAATCCATGCGTAGAATGATATCAAAATCTACCATTTGTAAATCTAAAAAGTCTACTGAGGTGACTTTCTGAGAAACCCTGATAAGGAAATTTCTGTATACCCATCTAGCTATAATTGGGTCACCAACTAGAGTTGAGACTAAGAAGGGTTCTGAGAGAGTTTCTGGACTGACACCGAAGTTTACTGCTATATACGGAGTTACAAAGAAAAGTGTAGCCATGGATCTAATAATGTATAAACATCTAAATTGAAGACTTGTAACGTATCACTGACCACATCAGAAGAATCTTCCTGGTCCTGGCAAGCTTAAAGAGCATACAACCTATTATGGCGCTGACCACCCACTGTTGAGGACGAGACACCTTGTTGAGTAGGGTGACATGCTGGCATTGCTGAAGTTGTAGACTGAGCCCTATTACCTCCTTGTCCTTGCCTTGCAGCAGGGGAATCCTTTAACCTATGATTAGACTGACCACACCGAAAAAAACCCTTCTCTGCCAGCAAGACACTCACCCAGATGGTTCTTACCACACTTTGGACAAGATGGAAAAGTCATGCTACCTGAAGAACTTACCTGAGACTTAGAGCCTGATGCCCTTCTTTTTTGATCTTTTCGAAACCCGGGGATGGAGCGCTAGCTGATGAAGGTGTTGGGGCTGTAGAACTTTGTTGATATTGTGAGTGATTCCCACCTCCCGACTTGTGCTAAAAGTATTCATAATTGCATGTTCTAGCCTTCTGGTTATCCTTAGCCATTTCCTTGAGCTTATCTCCCTCAACCTTCTGAGCATGGGTCATTAGTCTGGAGATATCAATATCCCCTCATAGCATAGCATTCCTGCACCCGATCTTCACCAGATTGGATACTCGAAATAAGAACTTACTCATATGTGCTCTCGGATCGGCAACTATATGTGGAGCATACCTGGATAGCTGGATGAAGTTTAGCCTGTATTCTTGGACTCACATCGAACCCTACCTCAAGTTCATAAGTTATTGAGCCTTAGCCTCCCTCAACTCTCTCGGGAATAACCTATCCAAAAAAGCTCCAGTAAAACAATCCCAAGTCACATGATCTACATCCGCACCGATGTTGTCTTTCCTCTGCGTGAACCAGATATAAGACACATCCTTAAGTTGATATGATGCTAGCTCAACACTATCAGTAACAGTCACTTGCATTACCTCAAGAATATTCTTGACCTTATCAATGAATTTTTGTGGCTCCTCGCCAACCTACAACCCTAGAAACTCTGGCGATTCATACAAATTAATTCTCGAACCCTAACTGTAACTGATTTACTAGTGGTTTTTGTCGAAACTAGGGCATACTGATTGTTCTGGTTGGCTACGGTCTGAGCCAAAAGAAGGATCGCATTACAGAACTCTGCATTTGTAACCTCATGGTTTGGGACTGGAGGAACTGCGTTAGCATTGCGTGTGTTAGCTCTGCGAGGAGGCATGAACTGCAACTGCAGAACGACAAATTAGAAAGCAGAAGCTGAATCACACTTCACACACGATAGGAATATAACAAAAGAAGGGAAATTTTCTTAGAACACCTAGTAGCCTCTCTCTCATAGGTATGGTGTACTTCACACTCATGAAAGAGACTCTACTTAGCGTGAGTTTTAGACACCCTAGGACACTTTAACCTGTATTTGATACTAAGTTTGTCACGCCCCGAGGCTAACCCCTAGACGTAACATGGGACCTAGGATCACGAGTGACCCCAAGCAAACCTTGAGTCTGGCATATAACAAACATACTGAAAAATAACTAAGTAAATCATGTACCATGAGTCAGTTAAAAACAGTGGATATCTGAAATGGGGAAAACCCAACTATTCTAAATATATGAGATATAATAAGAGTTTAGTGATGACTAAAACAACACTTAACAACTAGAGCTGAATCTATTACTATGTCTGAAGAGCCTCTAACTGAACTGAGTTGCTGGGACATGCCCCCAGCTAACTCTAAGAAGACTGAAAACTGAAATAAAGACTGAAAAGTAAAGCATGTCTATTGTCCTTGAAGTATGAGGACTCAGCACTGGAGCTGCTCTCTTCAAAACGGGAGTTGAACTAAGCGTTATCTGGATGCTGAACGCCTGAACCTACATCATAAAATGATGTAGCACAAAAGTGTGCGTCAGTACTTTGAATGAACTGATTATGAAGGATATATATATGCTAAGCTGAACAATATATATATATATATATAAAGCTGAACAAAGAAATAAATTGTACTGAAGTATAACTAAAAACTAAACTGGATATAATGACAAAGTACTAATCATGAAAATAACATGTTGAACTGTATACCGATGTAAATGCTGAAAACATGGTCAATGCAATAAGAGTCTGACTGTGGGAGGTCCTATTAACTGACATAAGCCACGTGAGCTAAACATGGAGTTCGATGTATACGTTCCATCGAGAGGACCCAATATACCTTGCCAGGGGTATAGACGCATGACTGTGGCATGATATCTAAAACTAATGCCAACAGAAGGGACATATAAACCTATGCGGGCATGTAGTTGTAGGACTTAAGGGTACGCTGAACCCTAGACTAACTCGATGCTAAGTGTACTCCCAACTGAATATGAAAAGGTAAAATGCACTAAAATATTAGGTAGCTCAAAGTACAGATATGCGAACTGAGAATGTAACATATATAGACTGAAGATATGACATTCAAATTTTGAAGCATGATTTTCTGTGTATTTGGCTACCAAGTACAATTCATGAAGTATGATAAATTTACAAAAGCTAGGGTTCTGAATTCTATGCATGGAACTACACTAATTCACCAAGAAACATGTTATTTATCATGGAAACTATAACAGCTAAAATAACAATAAATTTTCGAAATCTGGAAACCCTAGGTCTTAACAGTTTATGAGAAATCGAAGAACTGACTGAATTCTAGGGGCCTAATGGGTGAAAGAAACCCACTAGTGAAATCTCACATACATGGTGATGAAAACTATGGAGAAATCCTTTGGATTTCAGGGCTGAACTTGATGAAAACCTCTATTTGTTCTTGGGTGAAACTATCGCCTCTTTATATTCTTTTCTTTCTAAGTTAGATGATTTTAGGAGAATGAGAGTTTTAGGTCGTTTCTGACTTGTTTACTAAGCTTAGACTGAGTAAAACGACGTAGTTTAAACATTTAATGACGTAGCTTAAGTACCAAACACATAAGGGAAAAGACCAATGTGATCCTGATTGAAATGCTGCTGAAGTGACTTCAAGAGAGGCTTCACGGGCCGTCATGATGACCAAAGCTTGTCTAGAAGCTCGTGAAGATGCCTTGCCCAACAGGGATTCACTAAAACATGCATAACGTTTTACTCCAAGTTTGGAATTAGGTAAACTTGGTAGAGTTGGAAAGAGGACTCAGGTGATCTTTAATTTGATAGGTCATGTGCCACCTAATTCATTTTGTACAAAATGATATGGTCATTTAAAGTTGACCATAAACTCTAAGTCTGACAAGTCTCCTCTACGGATGACTTCACGGTCCGTGTGGAGTTTCACAGACCCTTTAAACATCCGTGGGGCTTAACCAGTGACTTTGGGGGTGAAACCTTAGTTAAAGGCAGATGAAGTGACTTCAAGACAAGCTTCACGGGCCATCTAGAGCACCACGACCCGTCAAATGGGTCATGAAGATGCTCTGCCTGGCAGGGCTTCACTAAAACGAGCACAACTTTTTACTCCGGGCTCGGAATTAGGCAAACTTGGTGGTGTTGGAAAGAGGACTCAAAGACCTATAATTTGATTGGTTGTGGGCCACATAAATAATTTTGTGCTGAAAGATATGATCATTTGAAGTAGACCCAAACCTCAAAGTCTGTTAAGCCTCTTCCACAAGCCACTTCATGGCTCGTGTGAAGCTCCACAGACCGTCTAGTGGTCCGTGGTCCTTCACAGTAGCCATGGTGGTTCTATGTCACCTTCACGGGCAACTTCACAACACGTGTCGAGCTCCACGGACCGTCTAGTCATTTGTGTTCTTTCACCTTTTGTTGGGTATACAATCACGAGCAGGGTGACGGGTCGTCGTCCTCTTCACAACCCGTGGACCCACCCATCCGTAGTTTTCCCTTCTCTCTTGTTCAATCTTAGTTCTAATTTTTTTGAGGTGTTACAATATCTCCCCCTTGGGATTATTCGTCCTCGAATGAAGTCTAAACAAGCTGAGTTTGGAGGAAAGAGCAAAAATCCCTACCACTGAGTGCTAGAAACTTATATCTAACTGAACTGAGTTTCATGAACATGCAAATATGCTAAAATGCAAGGATAACTGAGGGAACAAGATACTGATACTGAATTACATAAGAGTAAACTGAGAGACTGGAGAGGAACTAATACCTCAAGTTGAAACAGAATCTGATGGAAAGAGGTGAGGATACTTGGCCATCATGGCTGCTTCTGCTTCCCAAGTAGCTCCCTCTATGAACTGACTACTCTAAAAAACCTTTAAAGAAGCGACTTCCTTATTTCTTAACCTACGAACCTGTTGGTCAAGAATCTGAACTGGAATCTCCTCAGAGGTGAGGCTATCCTTCACAACTACACTCTCTAAAGGTACTATGGATGTCGGATCACCCACACAGTTCTTCAACAAGGAAATGTGAAAGACTGGATGAACCGCTACTAGTTCTATTGGCAACTCTAACTCATAAGCCCCAGTACCAACCCTTCTTAGGATTCTGTAAGGACCTACATAACTGGACTAAGCTTCCCTTTCTTGCCAAATCTCATCACCTTTTTCATGGGTGACACTTTTATGAAAACCCAATCATCGTTTTAAAACTCTAAGTCCCTTTTCCTCACATCTGCATAGGACTTCTGACGACTTTGAGCTGTCTTTAGTCTGTCTCTGATGAGCTAAACTTTCTCCATAGCCACATGAACCGAATCTTTCCCAATCTAAAATCTTCACCTACTTCGAACAAACCAACCGGAGACCTGCATCTACACCCATACAGTACCTCACAAGGGGCCATCTGAATAATGGAGTGGAAGTTGTTATTATAGGTGGACTCTATGAGAGGTAGGTGATCATCCCAACTACCATTGAAATCGATCACACAAACTCTGAACATGTCCTCTAAGGTCTGAATGGTACGCTCTGCCTGACCATCCTTGTGTGGATGAAATGTTGTTCTAAGATTTACTTGAGTACCAAGACCTTTCTGAAATAATTTCCAGAAATGAGAGATAAGTTGAGGACCTCTATCCGAAATGATAGACAAAGGAACCTAGTGCAACCTGACTATCTCGTTGATGTAAAGCCTAGCATAATCCTCCACTGAATCTATAGTCTTGAAAACCAAGAAGTTAGCCGACTTAGCGACTCTGTCCACTATCACCCAAATGGAGTCATGATGTCTGCGAGTACGAGGTAAACCCTTAATGAAATGCATGTTTATCACTTCCCACTTCCATGTAGGAATGTTAATATCTTGAGTCACAACTCCTGGTTTCTGATGTTCTACTTTAATATGTTGACAGTTAGGACACTTAGCCACAAAATTTGCGATGTCTCTCTTCATGCCATTCCACCAAAAGACTTCTCGTAGATCATAATACATCTTAGTGGCACCCGAATGAATATAATACCTGGAATTATGGGCTTCTGTAAGGATTTTCTTCCTCATCTCACCCACATAAGGAACACATAAGCTACCCTGGTAACGAAGTACACCATCTCACCCTCTGAAGAAAACCTCAACTTTTTGCTCATGAACAACACCTTTCAACTAAATTAATATTGGATGGCTATCTTATTTTTCCTTAACCTCTACTACCAATGAAGATTCTGACACATTCTTAACTATCATACCAATATATGGCGTGTCCATAAGGAAAACTCCTAAGCGAGCAAGCCGGTGAACATCTTTAGCTAATTCTTTCTTTTCTTCCTCAACATGTGCTACACTACCCATGGATAGTCTACTGAGGGAGTTAACAACTACATTGGCCTTACTTGGATGATAGAGCACATTCATGTCATAGTCTTTGAGAAATTCAAGCCATCTCTTCTGACGAAGATTCAACTCTTTCTGGGTGAACATATATTAGATGCTCTTATGATCTATGAACACATCAACATGAAAACCATATAAGTAGTGTCTCTAAATCTTTAGGGCAAACACTACGGCTGCAAGGTCGAGGTCATGAGTCAGGTAGTTCTTCTCATGGACCTTAAGTTTCTAGAAGTGTAAGTTATAACCTTACCTTGTTGCATCAACACACAACCTAAGCCAACCCTGGATGCATCACAATAAACCACATAAGCGTCTGAACCATCTGGTAGAGTCAAGACAGAAGTTGTAGTCAACCAAGTCTTCATTTCTAAGAAGCTTTTATCACATTCATCTGACCAGTGAAACTTGACCTTCTTCTGAGTAAACCTGGTCAATGGGGAATCTATGGATTAAAATCCTTCACCAAACCATCTATAGTAACCGGCCAAACCCAGGAAACTTTTGATATCAGTTGGAGAGGTGGGTTTAGTCCAGTGTTTTACTACCTCAATTTTATGAGAATCAACTCGAATCCCTTCGCTAAATACCACATGACCAAGTAAAGTGATCGACTCTAACCAGAATTCGTATTTGCTGAACTCAGTGAATAGCTAGCGATCCTTAAGAGTCTGCAGAACAACTCTCAGATGAGGCGTATGCTCTTCCTCCCTTTGAGAATAAATGAGGATATCATCAATAAGACGATGATGAATAAGTCCAAATATTGTTTGAACACCTTGTTCATTAAGTCCATGAAAGCTATAGGAGAATTCGTTAGTCCAAAAGACATAACTACAAACTCATAGTGACCATACTGAGTCCTGAAGAGTGTCTTCCGAATGTCACTATCTCCGACTCTAAGATGATGATAGCTAGATTTGAGGTATATCTTAGAAAAGTAACTAGCACCCTGAAGTTGGTCGAGTATGTCATCAATCCTGGGGATGGGATATTTATTCATGATTGTTACTTTGTTCAACTGATGATAGTCAATGCACATTGTGAGAGAAACATCTTTCTTTTTCATGAACAACACTCGAACACCCCATGGAGAGATACCGGGTTTGATAGAGCCCTTATATAGAAGGTCTTTCAACTGCTCTTTAAATTCTGTAGCTCAACTAAAGCCATTTTTGAAGGAGGAATCGAAATAGGCTTGGTATCTGGAAGGAGATCTATTCCGAAGTCAATTTCCCTTTCGGGAGGGACTCTGGGAAGATCTTTTTGAAACACTTATGAGAACTCATTTATGATTGGGACTGAATCAAGAGTTAGGGTTTCAGAGTTTGAATCCTTAACCCGAATAAGATGATAGACATACCCTTTAGAAATCATTTTCCCAGCCTTAAGTAAGAGATAAATCGACCTATAGGCACTGAGTTACTACCCTTCCACTCTAAGACTATCTCATTTGGAAACTGCAATCGAATGATCCTAATTCTACAATCGACCGAGGCATAATAGGAATGTAACCAATCCATGCCTAGAATGATATCTATATCTACCATTTCTAACTCTGCAAGGTCTACTGAGGTGACTTTCTGAAAAATCGTAACAGGGCAATTTATGTATACTCGTCTAGCTATAACTGGGTCACCAACTGGAGTAGAGACTAAGAATGGTTCTGAGAGATTTTATGGACTGACACCGATGTTGACTACTATATAGGGAGTTAAAACGGAAAGTGTAGCCCCTTGATCTAACAATGCATAAACATCTAAATAGAAGACTTGTAACGTACGAGTGACCACATCAGGATAATCTTCCTGGTCCTGGTGAGCTTGAAGAGCATACAACCTATTCTAGCACTGGTCACCACTTGTAATAGACGATGCACCCTGCTGAGTGGGGTGACTTGCTAGCGCTGTTGAAGTTGTAGACTGAGCCCTGTTACCTCGTTGTCCTTGCCTAGAAGAAGGGTAATCCTTCAACCTATGACTAGACTGACCACACCAAAAACACCCCTCTCTGCCAGTAAGACACTCGCCAGGATGGTTCTTACCATACTTTGGACAAGATGGAAAAGTCTTGTTACCTGAAGCACTCCCCTGAGACTTAGAGCCTGATGTACTTCCTTTCTGATCTTGTTGAAACCTGGGGGATGGAGCGCTAGCTGATGAAGGCACTGGGGCTGTAGACGTTTGCTAATATTGTGAGCGATCCCCACCTCTCGACTTATGCTGAGAGTATTCATAATTGCATGTTCTAGCCTTTTTGTTATCCTTAGCAATTTCCTTAAGCTTATCTCCCTCAACCTGCTGAGCATGGGTCATTAGCCTGGAGATATCGATATCCCCTAATAACATAGCATTCCTGCACTCGGTCTTCACCAGATTGGATACTCAAAATAGGAACTTGCTCATTTGTGCTCTCGGATCGACAACCATATGTGGAGCATACCTAGAGAGCTGGGTGAATTTTAGCCCATATTCTTGGACTAACATCGAACCCTGCCTCAAGTTCATAAACTCCTGAACCTTAGCCTCCCTCAACTCTCTCGGGAAGAACCTGTCTAGAAAAGCTCCAGTAAGATAATCCCAAGTAACAGGAGCTACATCCGCAGCCCTGTTGTCTTTCCACTGCGTGAACCATATATAAGCCACATTCTTAAGTTGATAGGATGCTAGCTCAACACTATAAGTATTAGTCACTTGCATTAGCTCAGAGAATCTTCTTGATATCATCAATGAAGTTTTATGGGTCCTCAGCAACCTTCGAAACTAGAAACTCTAACTGATTCATACGAGCAAAGTCTCGAACCCTAGGTGGAGCAGATCCACTAGTGTTGTTTGGAGGAATTGAGGCCTACTGATTGTTCTTGTTGGCTACGGTGTTAGCCAAAATCTGGATCGCATTACATAACTCTGCATTCGTCACCTCATGGTTCGGGACTGAAGGAACTACGTCAGCATTCCGTGTGTTAGCTCTGTGAGGAGGCATTATCTAAAATGCATAACGACAAATTCAAAAGGAGAAGTTGAATCACACTTCATGCACGACAAGAATAAAAAAAGAAGGGAAATTTTCTTAGAACACCTTTAGCCTCTTTTTCATAGGTATGGCGCGCTTCACACTCATGAAAGAGACTCTACTTAGTGTGGCTTTCAGACACCCTAGGAATCTTGAACCTGATGCTCTGATACAAAGTTTGTTACACCCCGAGGCTACCCCCTAGACGTAACATGGATCTAGGATCACGAGTGACCCCAAGCTAACCCTGAGTCTCGCATATAACAAACATACTAAAAAATAACTAAGTAAATCATGTACTATGCAGAATCTAAAAACAGTGGATACCTGAAATGGGGAAAACCTAACTTGTATGAATATATAAGATATAATAAGAGTTTAGTGATGACTGAAACAACACTTATCAACTCGAGCTGAATCCACTACGATGTCTGAAAAGCCTCTAACTGAATTGAGTAGCTGGGACATGCCCAAGCTAACTCTAACAAGACTGAAAACTAAAACAAAAAAATTTAAAAGTGAAGCATGTCCATTGTGCTCGAAGTATGAGGATTCACCACTGAAGTTGCTGAATTCAAATCGGGAGTCAAACTAAGCGTGATTTGTATGGTGAACACCTAAACCTACATCATAAAATGATGTAGCGCAAAAGTACGCGCCAACACTTTGAATGTACTGAGCATGCATGATATAGATATGCTAAGCTAATCGATACATATATAAGCTGAACAAAGAAAATAACTGTACTGAAGTATAACTAAAAACTAAACTGGATGCAATGACCAAGTACTAATCATGAAGATAACATGTTGAACTGTATACTGATGTAAATGCTGAAAAAAGGGTCAATGCAATAAGAGTCTGATTGTGGGAGGCCTTATTCGTCGGCATAAACCACGGGAGCTAAACGTGGAGTTCGATGTATACTCCCCATCGAGAGGATCCAATATACCTTGCTAGGTGTATAGAGGCATGACTGTGGCGTGATCATTAAAACTGATGCCCAACAGAGGGGACTTATAAACCTATGCGGGCACGTAGTTCTGAGACTTAAGGGTACGTTAAACCCTAGTCCAACTCGGTGCTAAGTCTACTCCCAACTGAATATGAAAAGGTAAAATACACTAAAATTCTGAGTAGCTCAAAGTTCTGATATGATAACTGAGAATGCAACATATATATACTAAAGATATGACATTAAAATTTTGAAGCATGATTTTCTGTAATTTGTCTAGCAAGTATAATTCATGAACTATAATAAATTTACACAAGCTAGGATTTTGAGTTCTATGCATGGAAGTACACTAATTCACCAAGAAAGAGGTTATTTATCATGGAAACTATAACAACTAAAATCACAATAAATCTTTAAAATCTGGAACCCTAGGTCTAAACAGTTTATGAGAAATCGAAAAACTAACTGAATTCAAGGGACCTAATGGGTTAAAGGAACCCAGTAGTGAAATCCCACATACATGGTGATGAAAATTACGGAGAAATCCTTTTGATTTCAGGGCTATACTTGAAGAAACCCTCTATTTGTTCTTGGGAGAGACAGTTGCCTCTTTCTATTCTTTCCTTTCTAAGTAAGATGATTTTAGGAGAATGAAAGTTTTAGGTAGTTTCTGACTAGTTTACTAACCTTAGACTGAGTAAAACGACATAGTTTAAGTACCAAGCACATAGGAGAAAAGACCAAGGCGACCTTGACTTAAATGCTGCCAAATTGACTTCAAGAGGGGCTTCACAGGCCGTCATGATGACCAAGGCCCGTTTAGCAGCTTGTGAAGATGCCCTGTCTGACAGGGCTTAACTAAAACGGCCATAAATTTTTACTCCGGGCTCAGAATTAGGCAAACTTGACCGTTGCAATTTGGTTGACCTAGGCTTCGAAGGTTGCAAATATACTTGGACAAATAAGAGATATAAGAATAGGCACAGTCTTATCCTTGAGAGACTTGATAGATGTGTGGCTAATAACTCTTGGATCCTCCTCTACCCTCATTGTAATGTTACTCATGTACCTAGGACCAAGTCTGACCACTGCCCTCTCCTAGTTAGACTCTGAACCCCCCAAGCAGCTACAAACAATAAGCCCTTCAGGCTTGAACCCATGTGGTATGGCAACACTGGCTTTAAAATCTTATCCACAACTGCTTTGTCAGCTCCACCACTCTGTTTAGTGCTATCAATAACTTCCATACTGAGGCCTACACCTGGAATAAGGAAACTTTTGGAAACATCATTCAAAAGATGAGGAAAATTAATGCCAGACTGGATGGCATCCAAAAGTCCTCCAACTACCCTCACAGTGACTTCCTCCAAAACCTAGAAAGGGATCTCCTGATAGAATATGATACCCTCTTAAAATTAGAAGAGGATTTTTGGAAAACTAAGTCCAGGATCAACTGGCTAGGCCAAGGAGATGCAAATACAAAAAAAATTCATACTTCTACTATTAATAAAAGAAGGGGGAATATAATTTGCAGTCTCAAAGATGACCAAACCCAAACCATCCTTGAAAAAAAATACATCTCTGACCACATTGTTGCCTACTTCTCCAAACTCTACACCACTAAACTCCCCCACTCCAAGCTTCAGGCTGAGTTCATCCAAAATGAACCCAACACCATCTCCGCTGAAGACAACCTTCATCTGGATTCCCCCCTTAGGGACCTTAAAGTCAGGAATACCCAGTATTCCTTAAGCCCCTCAAAGCTCCAGGCCCTGATGGCCTCCACCCTCTCTTCTATCAGAAGTACTGGAGTATTGTAGGAGAAAAGACCACTTCATTCTGTAAGGACATCTTCACTAGTCATGAAATGCTTGGGCACATGAACACCACCTACTTGTGCCTCATCCCTAAGACTCAGCATACTGACACCATGAAGAATTTTAGGCCTATTGGACTCTGTTACACTGCTTACAAGCTTGTCACCAAAATCATAGTCAATAGAATCAAGCCCCTCCTTTCCACCATCATTTGACCTAACCAAGCAAACTTCCTTACCAATAGGAGAGCTTCTGATAATTCTATCACTGTCTAAGAATACCTATCCCACTACAGGAAAATGAAGGGTAGGGAGGCCAACATGATCCTAAAAATTGATTTGGAAAAAACCTTTGATAAGCTTGAATGGTCCTACATCAGGGACTCCCTCCTTTTCTTCAAATTCCCACCTGCATTATCAAGCTCATTATGTCATGTGTCAGAACCTCCTCTATCTCTATCTTGATCAATGGAGAGAAATCAAACTCTTTCAACCCCTCTAGAGGCATAAGGCAAGGAGACCCCATGTCCCCCTACCTCTTCATCTTGTGCATGGAAAGACTTTCTAGAAGCATTGACCTCAAAGTGAAGAAAAAATCTTGGACCCCTGTCAAAATCATTCCTGCAGGTCCCAAACTTTCTAACCTGTTCTTTGCAGATGACCTTACTCTTTTTACTAGAGCCAACAGAGAGAACAACACTACTATTCTTGCCACCCTGTTGGACTTCTGCTCAAAATCTGGCAAAAGAATCAATTACAATATATCCAAAGTTCACTTCTCCTCCAACTACTTCAGTGATAAGGCCAACCTCCTTTCCAATATGCTTAGCATGAATGCTAGCACCACCTTTGGGAAGTACCTTGGCTTCCCCATGTTCCACTCTAGGCCCACCAATAGTGATTTTCAGTTCATAATTGACAATATGAACAATAAGCTTGCAGGCTGGAAAACTAACTTCTTGAATATGACTGGCATGACTGTTTTGACCAAATCCTCCCTTGGTAGCATTCCCCCATGTTATGCAATACATCACAATTCCCAGCAAGGTCTGCAACACTATTAACAAAATCCAAAGAAACTTTGTTTGGGGTAACAAATATGGGAGGAAAAAACTCCACTTATTGAGCTAGGACACCATCACCAAGTCTAAAACTCAAGGAGGCCTTGGCATCCAAAAGAGTGAGACCAAGAACATCTCTCTACATGTAGGTCTATCCTGGAGACTATACCACAATCAGACTAGCCTTTGGGGGAGAATACTCATCAGCAAATACGCTAGGAATGGCCTCAACTGGAGGAGTAGCCCAAATACTAGGACCTAAAAATGCATCAGAGAGGGGTGGAAGGTAAGTCAAGAAGGACATAGATGGACTGTGTTCAAAGGAACCAAAGTAGATTTCCAAAGAGACAAATAGATCCCAGGACATGACTCAATCAGAGGCATTATAGAGAGCCCCCTTCAGGAGAATGAGGGAAACACTAAGGTTAGCAACCTCTGGACAAATGGACAATGTGACTTGTCCACTATTTCCTTCCCTCTCCCTGAGAGAACTAAGGCCATAATAGAAGCTACCCGATTTTATCCTACAAGAAATAAAGAAGACAAGCCTATCTGGGACTACTCTAGTAATGGAAAGTTCAGCACAGCTAGCGCATATGCACTCATGGAGAAGAACTATCATAAGTATGCGATAGTTGTAGACAACAGGAACTTCCAATGGATTTGGAGGCTCACTTTCCCAAATAAAATTGAAACCCTCCTTTGGCTGATGCACCATGGCAGACTCCAAACAGCCCAATACCTTCACAGGATTGGAATAGGAGTCAACATGAACTGCACTTACTGCGACCTTCCTACCGAAGACATAAACCATATTTTATTTGGGTGCATCAATGCCAAAACCTTCTGGGCAAAAGCGACTGAGAAAATCCCCACCATTAGAAGTATCTTAGCAGAAAACCTTTCGATTGAAAATTGGGAAAAACTTTAGGAATCCAGCAAAGGCGAACACCATGGCCCCCATCTCCCCTGGACCATTATTCTACCCTTCTCCTTCTGGAACATTTGGATCCAACAAAAATCTAACCTCTTCAATGCTAAAAAGATAGCATTTCCCTTTCCCAAATACTCCACCAAGCCACTGAGTACAATTTATTGATCAGAACTACTAAGGCCAACACCAACTTCACCTCCATACCCGTCAATTGGGATGCACCTCCAATTGGCACTATCAAGCTTAATACTAACGGAGCAACCAAAACACCAAGGGGATTGTGGGATAGGTGGAGTAATTCGTAATAACAAAGGTGACTGGGTAATAGGCTTCACTGGGAAGACTCCCCATTCGAATCCCACCATGGTAGACCTTCAAGCCCTGAAAACTGGTCTTCAAATGGCCTTTGAAAACAACCTTTACCCCCTGCACATTAATCTAGACTCCATCGAAGTGGTTGACATGCTGAAACATGACAACCTTATTTTTGCTAATATTATCTATGAGTGCATGTCATTGATCTAGAGGATGGAGGAAGCACAAGTGGAGCACGTCTACAGGGAGCAGAATAAGCTGGCAGATCACCTAATCAAGAAAGGGTGAAGTGCACAACCTTTGGGAAGCCTATCTTTTTGTTATCACCCCCAACGTATGCCTCCAAGCTATCGAAACTACTTATTTAAGGAATATTCCGGCATGTAATAACCATTTAAGTGGCCATATGGCGGTCCATACTCTTGATCAACCTGTTGTCACTAACAGGCTTTTGTACTAAACTCTATTATAGTTATATATATATATATATATACATAACAAATCCTTCTGACCAAAAAAAAAAGTTGACCCAAACTTCAAAGCTTGTCAAGCCTCTTTCATGAGCCACTTCACGACTCGTGTGAAGCTCCACGGATCATCTAGTGGTCCGTGGTCCTTCACAGTAGCCATGGTGGTTTTGTGTCCTCTTCACCGTCCACTTCACGGCCCGTGTGGAGCTCCACGGACCGTCTAGTGGTCTGTGGTCTTTCACCTTTTGCTGGGTGCACAACCACGAGCAGGGTGACGGGTCGTGGTCCTCTTCACGGCTCGTGGACCCCCTTTGTAGTTTGCCCTTCTCTCTTGTTCAATCTCAGTTCTAATTTTTTTTTGAGGTGTTACAATTCAACTTACTCGTCTATGAAATCTCTAACATACTGAAGATAATTTACCGGAACAAGACCTCAGGCTAGCTGAATACTATACTAAAAATATCTAAATAACTACTAACATTCTAGAATTTATAGAACCATCTGAAAGATGGAGGCCTCATCAATGATGGATGCGATGGGATCCTAATGATGTGTCTGTTGTAAATCCTCAATATGTGAGTCTGCATCATTAAAAGGTGCAGCGTCGAATGAAGTTAGTATATGAAATATTCGGTATGTAGAATAAATGAATGAAATAGCTGACTACAACTAAACATACTGAACTAGATGAATAACTATGAAGATAAACTTAAATAAAGTCAATTGAGTTATATAAAATAAGATATTCAATTGAAAAATTGGGACATGTTCTAAAATGAATTAACTCAAATATGATATCTCAAAATATGAGATTTGAGAATAGAAAAACATAAAATAGTATGCAATATATTTTAAACACTTTCATCATCTGATATTTTTAAATTGTCTATATGTCTTGAGCTATAAACATGTCAAATATTGTAAATCTGATAATTCATCATATCTATGACTGTATGAATAATCATATAACTTCAAACTATATATATATATATATATATATATATAATCTTTAAGTGAGGAGTTTCTTACAACTGAATATATCATATGAGCCCATAATATCCAATAGCTAAACCTAGCTGGGAGGGCTTCCTATTCCTTGGTTAGGTATAGAACCTAGCTATCTAATGTGGATCCACTATTGAGCCTCTTGAGATAAAGGCGTTGACTATCTAGCGGTATACTCAAATCTTACGATGACATATAGTTATGAGACTTGAATTTTCTAAACCCGCATCCTCTTAGTGCTAAATAATCCTCCCAAAATAGTCTATATACTCATAATATATCCTGAAAACAGTAACTGAAATTATACTATGAGTCTTTGATCAAATTTGTAAAACTGTACTCTTGATGAGTCACTTCTCATAACTGTCTGAAACATTCCGAGATTCTGAGTTTTCATATCTATCTATAGTGAAAATCTGTAAACTTTCATAATGAATTTTTTGAGTGACTAAACTTTCATGAAAACATAATCTGATAAGTAGGTATAAAGGAATTTCATGAAAATATACTTTACTCATAAAAACAACACATATGAAGTACTGTGAATTATTTTTTCAAAATAACTTTAAATAAGAAGCGTCCATGTGGTAGAAGAAACACGAATCATCACTCTAGAATCACCAATGAATATGAAGTACAATAGTTTAGATAAAAGGATTCAACAATGGGAAGTTCGAATTAGAGCAGTGTTGAAATCCTAGATTTTTGGGTATATTCACTAGTTTTGATCTTACTAACTAAAAACGTTGATGTAGGGCCTGAAAAGGAACTATGTTCCTCACTATGATAACCTTACATATCTTAAACACTCCACAAATCTTGATGAACAATCAAGAAATTTTTTCTTGAGATTCTTGAATTTGCTTCTTGAAAACCCAATGATCAAGGGTTAAGATTTCTATTAACAATTTATGATTAGATGATGGAATTTGATTTAGAAGGATTGAAATCCTTGTACAAAGACTTACCTTGATGAAGGAGAATGACACGAGAGAAAAATGCTTCTAGTTATTGAAAGATTGACTAAAAAGTTAAATTTTTTTTGATTAAAATCGACTTAACAGAATTTTCATCAGCCCATCCATGTCCCACCTGCGTCCAATAAGTGGGGACTTGAAGCCTGCAAGTGGTTCATAGGTTAAACTAGAACCCACTTACTTTTTTCACTAATTGTGCTCTACTTGCGGCCCATATGTGATCCGCAACTCTTTTTATAGAATGTTGGTCAAAATTAAAATACCATAATTGTTTACTTCAACCTCGGATCGGTGAAATTGAAAAGAAGACTTAAAAGAAATTTACTTTGGTGGGTAGTAGGATATATAACTCTTCATATTTTGAGATATATATTCTTTTTTGAATTGGTAGAGAAGCTTTCAACTCAACTTCAAAGGAGACCTTCTGTAACACCTCAAACTTCGAGAAAGGGATAAAAAGGAAAATGGGTAAGACCATGAACCCCAAACGGACCATGTATCCTTCACAGCACCCTAGACGGGCCGTTTGGGGGTCCACGGACTGTTAAGGGCTTCGTGAGTGACCATCCAGGAATGCCACAGCTCATGAATCATGAACCACCCTCCAGGGGCTACCTTGGAGGGAGTCACCTAGACGGTTCCTTTAACGGCCCGTGGTGACTTGGATGGCCCGTCAAGGTGTCCGTACAAGTCACCTAAAAAAATGAGGTTGCACCCAAGGTTACTTTTAAGGACCACAGACACCTAGACGGTCCGTGGAGCTTCACACGGGCCGTGAAGTTGCCCGTGAAAGTGAAAGAGACTTATCAGACTTTGAGTTTTTGGTCAACTTCAAACAATCATATTTTTCAGCACAAAATAACTTTGGTGGCGTCTAACCTATAAAATTAAAGATCTATGAGTCCTCTTTCCAACTCCTGCAAATTTTCCTAATTCTAATCCCTGAGTAAAAAGTTATAGTCGTTTTAGGGAAGCCCTCTCGGGTAGGGCAGCATGACGACCCACTAGACGGGCCATCATGCCTTAGACGGCCCGTCAAGCCACTCGTGAGGGTCACTTCGTCAGCTTTAAGTCAGGGTCGTATTGGTCTTTTTCCCTATGAGTTAGGTACTTAAGCTATGTCGTTTGGTACTTAAACCACGCCGTTTTACTTAGTCTAAGCCTAAGTATTTAGTCAGGAACTACCTAAAACCATCGTTCTCCTAAAATCATCTAACTTAGAAAGAAAAGAAGAGAGAGCCGAAAGTTTCTCCTAAGAACAAGCAGAGGTCTTATTCAAGTTCAGCCCCAAAATCCAAAGGATTTCTCCATAGTTTTCGTCACCAAGTATGTGGAATTTCACTAGTGGGTTCCTTTCACCCATTAGGTCCCTAGAATTTAGTCAATTATTCAGTTTCTCCATAAATTGTTCAGACCTAGGGTTCCTCAATCTTAGGGATCCATGGCAATTCAACTACTATAGTCTCTATAATGTTAATTACATGTTTCTTGAAGAATTAGTGTAGTCCCATCTATAGAACTCATCAATCCTAGCTTTTGTTAATTATCAGTATTTCATGAATTATACCTGCTAGGCAAATTAGTAAGACAATCATGCTTCAAAATTCGAAGTCCATATCTTTAGTATACGTATGTTGCATTCTCAGATAATTATCAGTCTTTCAGTTGCATTTTAGCTTTACATTCAGTTGGGAGTAGACTTAGCACCGAGTTGGACTAGGGTTCAACGTACCCTGAAGTCCAGAACTATGTGCCATCGTAGGTTTATAAGTCCCCTCTGTTAGGCATCAATTTTAGTGATCACGCCACAGTTATGCCTTTATACCCTGGCAAGGTATATTGGGTCCTCTCGATGGGTCATATACATCGGACTCCACATTTATCTCACGTGGTTTATGTCAGTTAATAGTATCTCCCATGTTCAGATTCATGTTGCATTGACCATGCATTCAACATTTACTTCAGTATTCAATTTAGTATGTTATCTTCATGATTAGTACTTGGTCATTGCATCCAATTCAATTTTCAGTTATGCTTCAGTATAACTATTTCCAGGATTAGTTGTTATATTGTTCAGCTTAGCATATATCCTGCATGCTCAATACATTCAAAGTACTGACACATACTTTTGCACTACATCGTTGTATGATATAGGTTCAGGCGCTCAACATCCAGACCGCGCCTAGCTCAATTTCCAATCCGTACTCAGTAGCTTTAGTGGTGAGTCGTGGTCATCCGAGGACATTTCTTTATGCTTTTAATTTAGTTAGTTCGTTACTAGTTTCACTATTTTAGAGTTAGTTGGGGACTTGTCCCTATAGCTCCTCGGTATTAGAGGTTTTCAGACATAGAGTCAAACTCAGTTGTTTTTGGATTGTTCCACAGTTGAACTCAGTTATATTCTCAGTTGAAATCATCTAGATTTACTCATCTAACAGTTATGCTTCCGTTACTTAGTATTTATTTCAGTATGCTTGTGATATGCCAGCTTCAGGGTTAGCTTGGGGTTACTTATGACCCTAGGTCCCATGTTACGTCTAGGGGCTAGTCTCGGGGCGTGGCACCTTTGGTATAACGAAGCTTGGGTAGATTTTTCACTTTTCTTCATTTTATGAATTTTTGCCAATTCCCAACCCACATGAACCTATATAATGATAGTATGACCCTAAAAACCATAAAGATGGGGTAGGTCATTATAACATATTCCAATTAAACACATGTTTGTCCCAAAATGTCAAAAGGGAAAGATGAGAAGGAAAGGATAGAAAGAAAGATTTCCATACTTCACAAATAACTGAGGGTATCTGCTACACATGTCTGATTCAGTTTCCCAAGTGGACTCCTCTACAGAATGGTTATTCCACTGGACCTTCACAAATGGAATAATTATGGATCTCCACTTGTATACCTCCCTATCTAGAATAGCCATAGGTCCTTTCTATAATAAAAACTCTCATAAAAAAACACATAGTTCCAATGGATGATATAATTACCATCACCATGAATTTTTTTAGCATGAATACACGAAATACTAGATGAACACCTACCAAACCGTGATCTCATGATCTCACCTCTTAGAAGATTAGTACCCGATGATCTCACCTTGAATGCATCAAACCAAGTAATGGGAGATCTACACCTTTTTCCATAAAATGTCTCAAATGGAGTCATATTAATGCTAGAGTGATAACTATTATTATATGCAAACTCAATTAATGGCAAGAACTGGTACCAATGACCACCAAAGTTTATCATACATGTGTGGAGATGTTCTCCAACACCTAAATAGTCTACTTAGACAGCCCATCAATCTGATGATGAAAAGTTGTACTCCAATCAAGTCTAATGCCCAACTCGGCTTGTAAGACCATCTAAAAGTTAGAAATAAAAGGCATACCTTTATCAGAAATAATAGAAATTGAGACTCCATGCAATTGAACAATCTCAAATGTATATCTAGTCCAACTTCTTTGCATTATGAGTCACCTAAACTAGTATAAATTGCAAAGACTTAGTCAACCTATCCACAATCACCCAAATAGAATCAAACCTATCCAAGGTCATAGGAAGACCAACAATGAAATTCATAGCAATCCTTTAACTCTTTTATTTAGGTATGTGTATCCTGTAAAGAGTACCACAATCCTCTAATGCACATACTTAACCTATTGGTAATTTGGCCACTGAAAAATAAACTCCATAATGTCACGCTTTATATAACCCCACCAATAGTGCTGCCTCAAGTCACAATACATCTTGGTGGCTCTAGGATGCTAAGAATGCATGTGTTTTTTGGGTAATTGTAAGTACCAACTGAGTTATGAATTATTTGTGGCTAAATGATAGATGATTGCATGTTGAAAAACTTTGGATTTTTCTTTTGTTTGCTTGAGAAACAATCAAAGACTTGTGTTTGTGTTTGGAGGATTATATGTGGTAAAAATCACCATTTTATTACTACCATTTTCTATAGCTTTTGATTTCAAAAGTAATAAACTGATCTAAGAATTCTAATGAAGTGTGTTTGATTTTAAGAGATTGAAGCGTAATCCAATTAGCTTGTGCAAATTAAGTGATTAGAGTGAAGATCCAAGTTGATTGTGGAATGGAAGGAAGTGCATTATGGAGCAAAATCATTTGATTGTTCGCACAGTTCTTTGACTGTAGAGCACAAACAAAATTACTACCACAATGTTGTCCACTTGCTAGTCTGGAATAGGAAAACTTTAGCGAGTGATTTTTTCAATTTCCATCAGCATTGTGGAGAAAAATTGCCCGATTGCTGGCACATTCATCTGATTGTTAGCATATAATATCTGGAGAGGGCATCCATGTGAATTCTCTAAAGATCAAAGTAGTTAAGAAATGGCCTAGACCCCTTTCTCCTTAAGATATTACGAGTTTCTTAGGTATAACTGGTTACTACAAATGGTTTGTTGAAGGATTTTTTTTCTATTACGTCTTGTCTATCTAGATTGAAAAATATGAAGAAAGTTAAGGTTTAGTAGTTCGAAGCTTGTGAGAAGAGCTTTTAGGAGTTTTTGTAAACTCGACTTACTTCAGCCCCAATTTTGACTCTATCTGAGGGTTCAAATAGATTCATAATTTATTATGATGTTTTTATTGTTAGTCTTTGTTGTGTACTAATACAATATGGTAAGGTCATAGCGTATCCTTCTATGAAACTTATGGTTTATGATAAGAATTACCCGACACATGATCTGGAATTAGCAACTATAGTATTTGCCTTAAACATATGGAAGCACTATATTTATGGTGTTCATGTGGATATGTTTACAGATCACAAGAGTCTTCAGTATGTGTTCAGTTAGGAAGACTTGAATCTTCATCAGAGGAGATGACTTGAGTTGTTGAAGGACTATGACATGAGTGTTATATACCATTCGGATAAAGCAACATAGTGGAAAATTCTTTCAGCAGGTAGTCTATGAACAATGTTGCTCACATTGAGGAGGAGAAAAAATAGTTAGTTTGTGATGTTCAAAGGCTTGTTTGTTTTAAAGTCCGCCTTTTGGATTCAACAGATGGTGGGTTATTGTGCAAACTAGATCATAATAGCCTCTAGTTACGGATGTGAAGAAAAAATAGAATGAACCAGAGGAATTAGTCCTTAGAAAGACTGTTGAGGCTTTCTCCAAAGGGGGAGATGGTGTACTTTGTTACCTGGATTGTTTATGTGTTCCTGATATTAGTGGGTTGAGGCAACATATTCTGGCGGAAGCTCAAGGTTCTCAATATTCTATTCACATAACATCTAGTAAGATAGACTGTGATCTGCAAAAGTCTATTAGTTGGAATGGTATAAATAAAAATATTGCAGAATTTATCGGCTAGGAGTCCAAATTGCCAATATGTTAAGGTTGAACATAAGAAACCAAGAGGTATGACTCAGGATATCAACATTCCTACTTTGAAATGGGAAGATTTGAATATGAATTTTATTACAAATTTGCCTTACATCATCAACAACATGATTCTATATGGGTGGTTGTAGACCGGATGACTAAGTCAGCATATTTCCTACCAATTAAAACTTCCTATTCAACCTATGATTATGCTAGAATTTACATCCAATACTTTGTAAAATTTCATGGATTTCCATTATCCATCATATCAGAGAGGGTTACTTAGTTCACATCTTAGTTTTGACAATTTTTTCAGAAAAGTGTTGGTACTCAGGTTGTGCTTAGCATAGTTTTTCATCCACTGATGAATGATCTGGCTTAACAGCCTATTTAAACCTTGGAGGATATTTTGATAGATTGTTTTATCGACTTTAAAGGTAATTGTGATGTCTACTTACCTCTCATTGAGTTTGCTTATAATTAAAGTTACCACTCCAATATCAAATGTCTCCTCTTGAGGTGCTCTATGGTAGGAGGGGTAGGTCTCTTATAAGATGGTTTGAGGTTGGTCAAGTGACTTTGATAGGATATGAATTGGTTTATGAGACTATTTAGAAAGTCCAACTTATTAGAGGAAGGTTGAGAACGTCTTAGAGTAGACAAAATTCATATGCATATGTGAGGAGAAGAGAGAGCTTCAATTTACTATTGATGATTGGGTTAAATTTATCCATGAAGGGAATTATGAGGTTTTAAAGAAAAGAAAGCTTAGTCCCGTTCTATAGGTCATTACCAGATTGTGAGGCGCTTTGGTAATGTGGGCTATGACCAAGATTTATCTGCAGAGCTAGCATCAGTGCTACTAGTGTTTCATGTGTCCATGTTGAAGATGTGCCTTTAGAGAGTGTTGTTGTAAAGGGCAGTCTCTCTTACTAAGATGTCCTAGTTGAGATTCTCGACCATCGGGTTCATAAGTTTAGGAATAAGATAGTCGATTCATTAATAGTCCTTTGGAGGAATCAATTAGTTGAGGGAGATACTTTGGAAGCAGAAGCAATTATAATGGCCAAGTACCCCCACCTTTTTCGTTCCGGTTCTGGTTTAGCGTGAGGTAATATTTCCTCCCTAATACTCTACTCAAATTGATGTCTTTCAATTATTCCCACGTATTAGTATGCATGAATGTTCATGAAGTCAGTGTAGCTTTCATGTTTTAGTTCAGAGTCATGCACTCCATAAGTTTTAAGTATTTACCTTTTAGTCTTGGGATTGCAATCCTTTGCCTACTTTTTTCATCTTGTTTAGACTCCATTTAATGACTAATATTCCCAAGGGGGAGATATTGTAACACCCAAAAAGTCCTAAGTCTAGAACATATCATGAGAAGGAAAGAAAATTCAAGTCTGCAGAAAGTTTGGGATTTACGGAAAGCTTTAACAAGCCATAAAAGGAACTAAGGACCTTAGATGCAACCCGTAGATCAAAGTTCATAAATCCAAAATCCTTTATTGAAATTTACAGGGTTAGCTTATGGATCACAAAAACGTTTTCGGGTCGAAAATGGACCCGTAGATCAAATTCCTAAAACTCAGAATTTTAGTCTGATTCTTGTGAACTTTGTTTATGGCTCATAGATTAATCTACATACCATATATCGGTCTTTTTGATCAAACTTTCTAAGCACAGTATGTACTTTGATTTCCATGAGAGATATCTACGGTCAGTAAATGGAACCACATACCGTAGATGGGCTCATGGAACCTACCGAAGTCAGTTTTATTTATTGTTGTTTATGTCTTTTCCCACTCTTTTAGTCCCTATACTATGTGATTTTAGCCTATCCTAAATGGGTTTAAAGGGAAATAAGTCGAGTAAAAGCTCTTCTGTATGCTAACCACTTAGAATCTATCAGCTTGTGTGATCAAACTCTTCTCAAGCAAGAAATATGGTTCCTCTTTTCCAAGCTTCTATTCAAAAATTCAAGCTAGGGCTTTCATTCCAGATATGTGGAATTTCATCAATGGGTATCCTTTCACCCATTGAGTCCTAAAGAAAACCAAGTTTCTCAGTTAATGATCTCTACACAATTATAGTTCTTTTGTAAAGTATGACTTTTCATTATCTTTCACATCATTCTTCATGAATAGTTTACTTATGTTTTTTCAAACTGTCATTAAATGTTTCTAAACAATATTTTCATGAACCGTCAGATTGTTAATTTTTTTCATATTTTAGAACTATGCTATTTCATTTGCATGCCTAAGATTATCATTTTTTTCATGATTAAAGATGCTTTCAGATAAAGTGTCCCTAAGCTATCATTAGATTATCAGTATTTTCATGAGCTACTCAGTCATTGTCAATTTATCACATCTTTCAGTAGTGTATATTTCTAGGCAACTCAAGGTTCATGATAAGAATTACCCGACATATGATCTGGAATTAGAGACTGGAGTATTTTTCTTGAAGATATGAAGCACTATATTTATGATGTTCATGTGGAAGTGTTTACAAATCACAAGAATCTTCAGTTTGTGTTCAGTCAGGAAGACTTTAATCTTCATCAGAGGAGATGACTTAAGTTGTTGAAGGATTATGACATGAGTGTTATATATCATCTAGATAAAGCCACGTAGTGGCAAATTCTCTCAGCTGGTAGTCTATGAACAATGTTGCTCACATTCCGAAAAGAGAAAATAATTAGTTCATGATGTTAAAAGGCTCGTTTGTTTTAAAGTTCACCTTTTGGATTTAACAGATTGTGGAGTTATTGTTCAAAATAAATCACCTCTAGTGATGGATATTAAGGAAAAATAGAATGATGATCCAACCGATGTTGAACCAGAGGAATTAGTCCTTGAAAAGACTGTTGAGGCTTTCTCCGAAGGGGGGGATGGTGTACTTTATTACCTAGATTATTTATGTGTTCCTGATATTAATGGGTTGAGGCAACAAAATCTAGAAAAATCTCACAGTTCACGATATTCTATTCACATAGGAGCTATAAGATGTATCGTGATCTGCGAAAGTTTATTAGTAGGAATGTTATAAATAAAAATATTGCAAAATTTGTCGGCTAGGTGTCCAAATTGCCAACATGTTAAGGTTTAACATAAGAAACCAAGAGGTATGACTCAGGATATCAACATTCCTACTTGAAAGTGGGAAGATTTGAATATAAATTTTAATACAAATTTGCCTCACATCATCGACAACATGATCCTATATGGGTGGTTATAGACCTGATGACTAAGTCAGCATATTTCCTACCAATTAAGACTTCCTATTCAACCAATGATTATGCTAGACTTTACATCCATTACTTGGTGAAATTGCATGGATTTCCATTATCCATCATCTCAGATAGGGTTACTTAGTTCACATCTCAGTTTTGAAAATTATTTCAGAAAGGTCTTGGTACTTAGGTTAAGCTTAGCATAGTTTTTCATCCACAGATGGATGATCAGGCATAAAAAACTATTCAAACTTTGGAGGATATGTTGAGATATTGTTTTATCAACTTTAAAGGTAATTGTGATCACCACTTACTTCTAATTGAGTTTTCTTATAATAACAGTTACCACTCCAGTATTAAAATGTCTCCATTTGAGGCACTCTAGAGTAGGAGGGGTAGGTCTCTTATAATATGGTTTGAGGATGGTGAAGTGACTTTGATGGGGTCTGAATCAGTTCATGTGACTACGGAGAAAGTCCAACTTATAAGAGGAAGGTTGTGAACGGCTTAGAGTTGACAAAAATCATATGTATATGTGAGGAGAAGAGAGCTTCAATTTACTATTGAAGATTGGGTCTATCTAAGAATTTCATCCATAAAAGGGGTCATGAGGTTTTAGAAGAAATCAAAGCTTTGTCCCATTTTGTAGGTCGTTACCAGATTGTGAGGCGCTTTGGTAATGTGCCCAAGACAAAGATTTACACACAGAGCTAGCATCAGTCCAACTAGTGTTTCATGTGTCCTTGTTTAAGAAGTGCCATTTGAGAGTGTTGTTGTAAAGGGCAGTCTCTCTTACAAAGATTTCCTAGTTGAGATTCTTGAAGATCGGGTTCATAAGTTGAGGAATAAGATAGTCACTTCAGTAATAGTCCTTTGGAGGAATCAATTAGTTGAGGGAGCTACTTGGGAAGCAGAAGCAACTATAATTGCCAAGTACCCCCACCTTTTTTGTTCCGATTCTGGTTTAGCGTGAGGTTATACTTCCTCCATAATACTCTACTCAAATTCATGTCTTTCAGTTATTCCCATTTCTTAGTATGCATGAATGTTCGTGAAGTTAGTGTAGCTTTCATGTTTTAGTTTAGAGTGAGGCACTCCATTAGTTTTCAATATTTACCTTTTAATGTTGGGATTGAAATCCTTTGCCTACTTTTTTCATCTTGTTTAGACTCTATTTAATGACGAATATTACCAAGGTGGAGATGTTGTAACACCCCAAAAGTCCTAAGTCCAGAACAGATCATGAAAATGTAAGAAAATCCAAGTATGTAGAAAGTTTGGGATTTATGGGAAGCTTTAACAAGCCATTAAAGGAACTAAGGACCTTAGATGCAACCCGTATATCAAAGTTCATAAAAAGAAAATCTTTATTGAAATTTACAGGGTTAGCTTACAGATCACATAAAAATTTTCAGGCCGTACATGGACCCGTAGATTAAATTCCTAAAACTCAGAACTTTATTATGATTCTTGTGAACTTTGTTTATGGCTCATAGATTGATCTACAGACCATAGATCTGTCTCATAGATAAATCTTGATAACCTCAGTATTTACTTTGAATTCCATGAGAGATATCTACAATTAGTAGATGAAACCATACACCGTAGATGGGCTCATGGAACCCACCAAAGTCAGTTTTATTTCAGGGTTGTTTTGTTCTTTTCTCACTCTTTTAATCCCTATAATTTGTCATTTTAGCCTATCCTAAGTGGGACTAAAGGGAAATAAGTCAACTATAGCCCTCCCATATGCTAACCACATAGGATCTATGAGCTAGTGTGATCAAACTCTTCTCAAGCAAGAACTAGGGTTCCTCGTCTCCAAGCTTCTGTTCAAGAATTCAAGCTAGGGCTTGCATTCCAGGTATGTGGAATTTCATCAATGGGTATCCTTTCACCCATTGAGTCCTAAATAAAACCAATTTTCTCAGTTAATGATTTCTACACAATTAAAGTTCTTTTGTAAAGTATGACTTTTCATTATCTTTCACATAATTCTTCATGAATAGTTTAATTATGTGTTTAAAACTATAATTAAATGTTTCTAAACAATATTTTTAGGAACCCTCAAAATGTTGATTTTTTCATCTCTCAAAACTATGTTATTTCAGTTGCATGCCTCAGATTATCAATCTTTCATGATTAAAGATACTTTCAGATAAAGTGTCCCTAAGCTATCATCAGATTATCAATATTTTCATGAGCTACTCAATTATTGTATGTTTATCACATCTTTCAATAGCGTATGCTTCTAGGCAACTCAAGGTTTATGATATGAATTACTCGACACTTGATCTGGAATAAGCAATTATAGTATTTGCCTTGAAGATATGGAAGCACTATATTTATGGTGTTCATGTGGACGTGTTTACAAATCAAAAGAGTCTTCAATATGTGTTCAGTTAGGAATACTTCAATCTTCATTAGAGGAGTTGACTTGAGTTGTTGAAGGACTATGACATGAATGTTATATACTATCTAGATAAAGCAACGTAGTGGCAAATTCTCTCAGCAGATAGTCTATGAACAGTGTTGCTCACATTGAGGAGGAGTGAAATATAGTTAGTTTGTGATGTTCAAAGGCTTGTTTGTTTCAAAGTTCGGCTTTTGGATTTAACAGATGGTGGATTTATTTCTCAGAATTGATCATAATAGCCTCTAGTGATGGATGTTAAAGAAAATAGAATGATGATCCAACCTTGGTTGAACCGGAAGAATTAGTCCTTAAAAAGACCGTTGAGGCTTTCTCCCAAGGAGGATATGGTGTACTTTGTTACTTGGACTGTTTATGTGTTCCTGACATTAGTGGGTTGAGGCAACAGATTCTAGTAGAAGCTCATAGTTCTCGATATTCTATTCACATAGGAGCTAGTAAGATGTAAAGTGATCTACGAAAGTGTATTAGTTGGAATGGTATAGATAAAAATATTGCAGAATTTGTCTGCTAGGTGTCCAAATTGCCTACATGTTAAGGTTGAACATAAGAAACCAAGAGGTATGACTCAGGATATCAACATTCCTACTTGAAAGTGGGCTGATATGAATATTGAATTTTATTACTAATTTGCCTCACATCATCGACAACATGATTCAATATGGGTGGGAGTAGACCGGATGACTAAGTCAAAATATTTCCTACCAATTAAGACTTACTTTTCAACCTATGTTTATGCTAGACTTTACATCCAATGTTTGGTGAAATTGCATGGATTTCCATTATCCATCATCTCAGATTGGGTTAATTAGTTCACATTTCTGTTTTGAAAATTATTTCAGAAAGGTCTTGGTACTCAGGTTAAGCTTAACATAGTTTTTCAACCATAGATGGATGCTCAGGCATAACAGACTATTCAAACCATGGAGGATATGTTGAGAGTGTTTTATGGACTTTAAAGGTAATTGTGATGACCACTTACCTCTCATTGAGTTTCCTTATAATAACAATTACCACTCCAGTATTCAAATGTCTCCATTTGAGGCGCTCTATGGTAGGAGGAGTAGGTCTTTTATAGGATGGTTCGAGGTTGGTGAAGTGACTTTGATAGGGTCTGAATAGATTCATGACACTTTCGAGAAAGTCCAACTTATTAGAGGAAGGTTGAGAACGACGTAGAGTAGACAAAAATCATATGCATACGTGAGGAGAAGTGAGCTTCAATTTACAATTGATGATTGGGTCTATCTAAGAATTTCATCCATGAAAGGGATGATGAGGCTTTAGAAGAACAGAAAGCTTAGTCCCCGTTTTGTAGGTCGTTACCAGATTGTGAGGCGGTTAGGTAATGTGGCCTATGACCGAGATTTACCCGCAGAGCTAGCATCAGTGCAACTAGTGTATCATGTGTCCTTGTTGAAGAAGTGCCTTTAGAGAGTGTTGTTGTAAAGGGCAGTCTCTCTTAGGAAGATGTACTAGTTGAGATTCTTGACCATCAATTTCATAAGTTGAGGAATAAGATAGTCGCTTCAGTAATAGTCCTTTGGAGGAATCAATTAGTTGAGGTAGCTACTTGGGAAGCAGAAGCAACTATAATGGCCAAGTACCCCCCCCCCCCCATTTTCATTCCGGTTCTGGTTTAGCGTGAGGTAATATTTCCTTCATAATACTCTACTCAAATTCATGTCTTTCAATTATTCCAATTTCTTAGTATGCATGAATGTTCGTGAAGTTAGTGTAGCTTTCATATTTTAGTTCAGAGTCAGGCACTCCATCAGTTTTTAGTATTTACGTTTTAGTATTGTGATTGCAATCCTTTGCCTACTTTTTTCATCTTGTTTAGACTCCATTTAGTGACTAATATTCCCAATGGCGAGATATTGTAATACCCTAATAGTCCTAAGTCCAGAATAGATCATGAGAAGGTAAAATCTAAGTTTGCAGAATGTTTTGGACTTACAGGAAGCTTTAACAAGCCGTAAAAGGAACTAAGGACCTTAGATGCAACCTGTAGATCATAGTTCATATATAGGAAATCTTTATTGAAATTTATAGGGTTCGCTTATGGATCACATAAACTTTTTCGGGTGGTAGATGGACCCGTAGATCAGATTCGTAAAACTCAAAACTTCAGTCTGATTCTTGTAAACTTTGTTTATGGCTCATAGATTGATCTACGAACCATAGATCGGTCTGGTAGATCAAACTTTATAAGCTCAGTATTTTATTTTATTTCCTTGAGAGATATCTACGATCAGTAGATGGAACCATAGACTGTAGATGGGCTCATGGAATCTACCAAAGTAAGTTTTATTTCAAGGTTGGTTTGGTCTTTTCCCCCTCTTTTAATCCCTATACTATGTCATTTTAACCTATCGTAAGTAAAAGCCCTCCCTTATGCAAACCACTTAGAATCTATCAACTAGTCTGATCAAACTCTTTGCAAGCAAGAAATAGGGTTCCTCATCTCCAAGCTTCTGTTCTAGAATTCAAGCTAGGGTTTTCATTCCAGGTATGTGAAATATCATCAATGGGTATCCTTTCACCCATTGAGTCCTAAAGAAAACCAAGTTTCTTAGTTAATGATTTCTATACAATTAGAGTTCTTTTGTAAAGTATGACTTTTCATTATATTTCACATCATTCTTCATGAATGGTTTATTTATGTGTTTTCAAACTATAATTAAATGTTTCTAAACAATATTTTACCTAACCCTCAGAATGTTTATTTTTTTATGTCTCAGAACTATGCTATTTCAGTTGCATGCCTCAGATTAACAATTTTTCATGGTTAAAGATACTTTCAGATAAAGTGACCCTATGTTATCATCAGATTATTAGTATTTTACATGAGCTACTCAGTAATTGTCAATTTATCACTTCTTTCAGTATTATAAGACTATAAATGTGTAGTTTATTTGCGCATTTCCATTGGGAGTGTTACTTAGCATTGAGTGGACATAAAAATGAAGGCTCACCCGTTTGTTGAGGACTAAGATCCTTAGTAACAATCCCTAAGTTCCAAAACTTTGTTCCACTATAAGTATGTGAGGGTCACACGCTAGAACAGGATTGGCACCTTAGTCCTTTATGGACATTAGCTTTGTCGTACCACATTAGCTTAAATCAACCTTTATACTTTGGCAAAGTATATTGGACCCTTTTGATGGGGATTATACATCAAACTCGGTATTAGCTCATATGGTTATATGTTGGTTAGTAGCTCCCATAATTTAGTCTCAGTGATTTTATGGCCTTGTAGTAAGTGATTTCACTTTATGTATTTATCAGTTACATGTTTGACTACTTGATCATCATATTACTTCATATCATTTTAGTTCAGTATTTCAGACTCAACATGTTCAGTTATTAGTTTTATCAAGCATACCCTACATACTTAGGACAGTCAAAGTTTTGACCATATATCTTCGCACTATATAGTTTCAGGCATTTAACATCTAACTCACAGTTAGTAAGATCTCCTATCAGCACTAGCATAGTTAGTGAGTTTCATCTTTCAAGGATGACCTTTATGTTTCTCTTTTAGTATTTATTTTTAGTTTTCAAATAGTTGGAGTTAGCTGGAGGCATAGTTTTGCAACTCATCATAGTATAGGCTTTCAGACAGGTAGTCATATTTTAGTTTTTGATCTAAATATGTTTAATGAACTCATCTTCAAGTATGCATTCTTAAATATTCAGACTTATCATAAAATTCAATCTAGCTTCCGCATTCAATTACCTACTGTTATTATGTATCTGAATCTTAGTGTAATGCCATACTTAGGTTAGCTTGGGGTCATTTGTAGCTTTAAGAACTATGCCACGACTAGGGGGTAGTCTTGGGTGTGACAATCATGCAGTCTATCTCATCTAATCTACAAAACCTCTGTTATCAAGGTGAACATTTTTTGGTAGATCTGTTCATGGAACAAGAGTTGAAGATTTTCACGACCCAAAATACCAAGTCATGATGGAACAAATTGGTATTAGAGCCTCAGGTTCACCGAT
Organism: Solanum etuberosum; assembly: GCA_029582245.1. Taxonomy (NCBI): domain Eukaryota; kingdom Viridiplantae; phylum Streptophyta; class Magnoliopsida; order Solanales; family Solanaceae; genus Solanum; species Solanum etuberosum. The sequence goes on along the minus strand of JAJONR010005242.1, from coordinate 11,465 downwards.
GTCACATGTATATAGCTAATGTCTAGTAGAGTCTTGTCGATTTGGTGTTGTTATGATGCAAGACAATTCCCAAGACGTGACATGGTACTTAGAATCCCAAGAGACTCTAAGTAAACCATCAGGCATAACATGACCCTAAGATAACAACACAACTGAAATAACATGAAGCAAAATATAAGTATCCAAAAAGATCATATCAACATAAATATGATATGTGTACACAAAGACCAAAATGTGAAAATACTATATCTGACAACAAACCTCTATTACATAAGTGGCTAGGACAAGCCCTAGCTTACTTAAAGAATCTTAAAACTGAAATAAGTCTAAAATGACATAAAAGCACAAGGCTGTCCATCTACCCGAACCATGACGACTCACCAAATCTGAGCAAAGTTGATAGAATACATTACTACCACGCCCAAAGTTACGTGCGTCACAACATATATTATAAAACAATAAAGGCACAAGAGATGTATGTGGTTAGTAGTCAGAATATATTGAATATGGGGAAAGAAGCATGAGTATAACATGATACCATGATAAGTCTGAAAACATGATAATATAATGACCAAGTAAGCATGACATAAATATGATCATATGATTTCATAAAACAGTGTACAAGGTCATGCATTTTTCTTTAAATCATAGTCATAAGATAAGTCTTTGAGGAAGTCATAAATCTTTATGGGAGATACTGTTAACTAACACAAACCATGTGAGCTATGTGATAGAGTTTAGTGTACTACTCCCACATCGAAAGGAGAGTGTCCTACTTACCAAGGTAAGGACCATAATCATGATCTTAGGTGGATCGACTAGCTAATGTCCAACCAGGACATAATCTACAGGGGAACGTAGTTCTGGGATCTGGGTAATCACCACTTCTCCAACTCGGTGCTAAGTAAACCGCCAATGAAAAACATACATAATCATATTCATAATCTTTGAAATGGTAAGAATCTAGTAATACCAAATCATTCATAAAAATCTCATAGTCATAAGGATAGTTCCTTTAAAAATCATGATTTCATAATATACTCATAAGAGACACTTTAATCAAAAACATATAGATCATTATAGTCTTTTCATAATAAGAAGTACTTCAATCAAAAATATCTAAATTATATCATTCTTTCATAATGGGAGGTACTTCAATTGGAAGTATCATATTTTCATAAAAGTGACTGATACTCTATTCTTAACTATCCTTGATTCATAAAATCTTTCATAACATAATGCATGTATATCATCATAACTTGAATTCTTATCATAAAATATTCACATGGTATGGTGTAATGATAATGTCATTGAAAATATTGAAAAATATGATCAAATCATACATAGTAAGATCAATCATGATGAATAATCTTGAAATCAATTGAACCCATAAGAAAATTATGATAACTTTAGAATTGGGTAAGAATCATAAAGTAAATTTGAGGTTTCTTTGAGACTCAATGGGTGAAGAGGAACCTATTTTCGAATTTTCCCACATACCTTGACTAAAGCCCTAATGGAAATCTTCAATGGAGGCTTGGAATGCTTGAAACCCTAGCTTAATTGGAGAAGAAGACTTTAGAGAGAATTTGGAGTTTGAGAGAATCAGAGTGAATAGGGATGGGTTTTGGTCTCAGATTTAGTTACGGGTCTTCAAAGAATGGCTAAAACAACGTAGTATATGAATTAAAAAAGTAGGAAAAGACCCAAATAACCTTGTGAAATAATTGTCGATCAGGTTCTACGGCTCAATCTACAGGTCGTACTTCCTTATATGGACCATAAAAGGCCATATGTAGAACAACCACTAAAAAACCTTAACCTAGAACTTGGAACCACGAATCCATTGCACGATCTGTCCTCTACTCCATGACTGGTACTGTCAGGTCATCAAACTTAATCCCTGGAAATTAACTTTCTGTATAATAATTCATGAGGTCTCTGTGACCCCTCAAACAATGTATGACCTATACAAGTCCTCATGGACTTCCATGTACCAAAATTACCTAAGTCTGAGGACCATTTCTACTAGTCCCAAATACGACCCTTTTTCCCAACCATGAGCCATCCTATTGGCTCGTGTATCAGAGACTAACCATTTTTTCAACTTCCTAATCTCACTCTACTACAACCATCCATGAGCTATAAAACACTACACGGCTCATACATGGGCTCGTAAAATAGTGCAACAATAACTTTATGCAACTTTTAAATTTCCAAGCTACCTTTTACACTTCTAAGGTGTTACAGGTGTGAAACTATCTTTGGGAAGTTACAAGACATCTTTAGGAAGATTCTCTTTTTTGTATCGCTACATGCATCATGTGTTTTATTGGTTTCTTGGAATCCTAGTTATTTTATTCTTTCATAAGATGGCTCAGAAGTGCAACTCAACGGCTAGGGTTGATGTACCCAAGCCTAGTGGTAGAGCCCCAACTAGGGGTAGAGGATCACCTCAAGGTCATGTAAGGGTTACAACACTAGCCCAGAACAGGCATAGGACTCTAGAGCCAGTGGGATCGAGACTAGCCCAGCAACCACCTGGACCAATTATGGCTCTAGACTTACAAACAACTATTGCTTAGTTACTAGCTATATTGGGGGCATACAGCAGGCCCCAACTCCAGCAAGGCCATCATCATAAGATCAACCTGCCGCAGCCGCTCTAAAGGTAGAGGTGCCACCAGACCCCTGTTTCCCAACCAATTATTACAGCGAGGGCTATGCCATTAGAGTAGAAGAAGATGCTTGGAGTGTTCTTGAGATTGTCACCTCCGAGGTTTCTAGGGCTATTAAAGAGGATGCACATGGGTTTTTGATAATGTGCCATTAGTGGTTGTACACTTTGGGGTTGGTGGAGTCGAGCGGAGCTGACTTCACAGTTTATTTGCTTGATAGGTCAGCCAGGTAGTAGTGGCATAAATTTAATAGGTGTAGACCAATTGGATCACCTCCGCTGTCATGGATAGAATTTTCTTAGGCATTTTTGGCTAGATTCATATCGTGGAGTGTTAGGGATTGACTCCGAGATCAATTCTCAAGGTTGGAGCATGGCTCTATAATGTATTGGAGTATGAGTCAAGTTTTCATGAGCTAGCTAGGCATACTACAATGATATTACCTACTGAGTAGCAGTGGGTTGGTTGTTTGTGCATCATTTGAGGCTACAATTATGGATTTAGACGGAGTTTATGGCTTCACCAAGAATATCATTTTAAGATGTTATGGACCATGCCCACACTATATAGGAGCTCCCGTGAGGCCAAGGTGGTAGTGACAAGAGGGATCGTCACCAAGGTAGCTATAACATGTTCCATTCTAGGGTAGAAACAAATATGATAGACCTCACAGTGGTTTCACCAAGGTCTGTATAGCCAGCTTATTAAGGTGTCACTTCAAGCTTCTATGGGTGAGTAGTTCAACTAAGGTGGTTTTGGTGCATATTAGAGTTCCCGGGGTACATATTCAGGCTCTTCAGGTCATGCTAACTGATCTTCTTTTGGATGGACTCCCCAATTTTGTCGAGTATGGGGATATTTATCATGGTCCAGACATTATCCCTGATGTGGGACAATTCCACTTGCTCCATATATACCTCAATCAGTATTAGTAGTAGCATCTCTAGCTAGAGGTGGTGCCAATGTCAAGACCAACAGAGTGCCCATTAGAGAGCTTGGAAGGATACCAGGGAGGTAGGTCAGGTATTAGATCTGATGGAAAGGGCAGAGACATACAATGTAACCTATATGCAATTCCAGTGAGGGCAGAGACTGAGGCATCAGATGGTGTTATCACATGTACGATTCTTTTATGCCATTACCCCACCTAAACTTTAATTGATTCGGGCCATACTTTTTCATATGTATTTGTATATCATGCTTAGTTGATTATGTGTTCTGAGCCTTTATTAGAATCGTTGCATGGTTCGACCCCCGTGAGTGAGTCTTTAGTACTAGATCAGGTCTATAGATCTTGCTTCATGACTATCTAGGGTTCTGACACTCAGGCTGACCTCATTGTATTGTATATGTTAGATTTTTATATTATCTTGGTCATGAACTGGTTATTCCCCTACCACATGGTCTTGGATTGTTTTGCTAAGACCATTACCTTAGCCATGCATGGTAGCCCGCTGGTGGTGTGATAGTGCTTTTTTAGTCATATGTCGACTCAATTATCTCTTTTATTTAGACTCAGAGGTTGGTTGCTAGTGGGTGTCTATCTTATTTGTCCTATGTGTGTGATGTTAGTAGGGAGGGCCCTATAGTGGATTCAGTCCCCATTTTGCAAGATTTTGTGGATGTTTTCCTTACTTATCTACCTGGCATTACCCCGAAGCGTGATATTGACTTTGCTATTGAATTTGAGATGGAAAATCATTCTATTTCTATTTTGCCTTATCTTAAGGCCCCCGTAGAGCTCAATGTTCAGCTTTAAGATCCCTTAGGTAAGTTATTCTTTTGACCGAGTGTGTCACCTTGGGGTTCCCTAGTTCTATTTATGAAGAATAAGGATGGGTCTATGCGGATGTGTATTTATTACAAGCAGCTAAACAAGGTAACGATGAAGAATAGATATCCCATGCCTTGTATTGACGATTTGTTTGACCAACTTAATGGTGCCATAATGTTTTCTAAGATTGACTTGAGATCTAGTTACCATTATCTTAGGATTATGGTGGTGGACATCCCTAAGACCATATTTAAGACTCATTCAATCATTATGAGTTCCCACTGATATCTTTTGGGTTGACCAATGCCTTGACTACATTCATAGACTTGATGACGTGTATCCTCCGGCCGTATATTGATACCTTTGTGATTATATTCATTGATGAAATTATGGTATAGTCATGGAGCTGGGAGGAGAACGAGGAATATTTGAGGACTGTGTTTTAAACTGTGAGTCCACCTTTGACTCTATTGACTCACCTTGATATTCTTTTTTCATGGTCTAAGGAGTGTGAGTTGACCATTTGAAAGCTCAAGGAGTTGCTTACTACCGTTCTTGTTTTGACTCTTCAAGTTGAGGGCGAGGGCTTCACAGTGTATTGCGACCCATTCGACATTGGCATGGGTTGTGTGCTTATGATGCATGGTTGTGTTATAGCTTCTACATCAAGGAAACTTAAGGTGCACAAGTGCATCTACCCCACTCATATCTTTGAGTTGGAGACAATAGTTTCCACGCTTAAGATTTAGAGGCACTACCTGCATCTTGTCCGATTATAGATCTACACTAATCACAAGTCTTCAGTATATTATGATCTAGAAGGACCTTAATTCCAGGCCTCGTAGGTGGATTGAGATTCCGAAATACTTCTACCTCTCTATTTTCTACCATGTGGAAGAGGCAAATGTACTAGTAGATGCCTTGAATTGGAAGGCAGTGAGTATGGGTAGTCTAACTTGCCTTTCTGTTGTGAAGCGACCTTGGGCTTTATTCATTTAGTATTTCACCAATATGATTATTCGACTCTATGTTTCAGATTCTAGGCAGGTGTTAGCCTATGTTGGGATTCAGTCATCTCTGTTGTAGTGGATCTGTGGTTGTCAGTGTGATGATGAGGCCTTAATGGCTATCCGAGATTAGGTTTTTTAAGGTGACACCGGCAGGCTACCTTATATTTTAATAGAGTGTTGAGGTTTGATGGCCATTTTTGTGTTTCAAGAGTTAGGGATTTGATTCAGTTTATTCTTTATGAGGCCCATGGTTCTAGATATACTACTCATCCGGTCATTACAAAGATGTATCATGATTTGAGGTAGCATAGCTGGTAGAGATGCATGAGGAGAGATATTGCAGACTACGTGTCCTATTTCTTGTATCACCAATAGGTGAAGGTTGAGCATTTGAGGCATGATGGTGAATTTCAGAGATTTCCCATTTTAGAGTGGAAGTGGGAGCGTATCCCCATGGACTTTTTTATGGGATTGGCATGAATTTCTTGATGTATTGTTAGTATTTGGGTCATCATTAGTCGATTGACCAAGTCACCAAACTCCCTACCCGTTCGATCATCCTTCAGTGTCAAGAGGTTAGCTCATGTCTACATTTTGGAGGTAGTTTGTCTGTAGGGGGTGCCAGTATCCATCATTTAAGATAGGGGTTCTTAGTTCACTTCCAGCTTTTAGAGGACCTTTTAGGAATTGGGTACCCATACTGATCTTAGCACACATTTTCACCCATAGACCGATGAGTAGTTGGAGTGCACTTTTTAGATTTTGGAGGATATGTTTTGGGCATGTATGTTAGACTTTGGAGGTTAGTGGGACCAATTTTTGACTTTGGTGGAGTTCGCATATAATAACAACTACCGCTCGAGTATTCAGTTGGCCCCATTTGAGGCCTTATATGATAGGCATTTTCAATCTATGGTTGGTTGGTTTCGGTCTTTGGAGCCTAGTCCGCATAGTACTGATTTGTTTCAAGAGGCCTTATATCATGTGTGGGTGCTTCAGGATAGACGTATGTTAGCTCAGAGTAAGCATAAGAGTAATGTTGACCATATGCATCAGCCTTTGAGATTTGGACTTGGTGACAAGGTATTCCTTCGAGTGTCGCAATTTGGGGGGCGGGGAAAGCTTAGCCCAAGGTATATAGGACCATATGAGATTCTGTGGATAGTTGGTGAAGTCACTTATGAGTTGGCCCTACCGCCTTCATTTTCAGCTATCTATCCCATTTTTATGCTTTGTCAACATGTTCCTGTTAAGTCTCATGTGCTACAGTATGAATCAGTTGAGTTGGATGACCGTTTGAACTTCGTGGAGGAGCCAGTTGCTATTCAAGATAGAGATGTGCGACACATGCATTCTACAACCATTCTTGTGGTTAAGGTCTGTTGGAGGCATCGTCCTGTCGAGGAGGCTATCTGGGAGACTAAGCATGAGATGTGAGAGCATTTTCCCCACTTTTTTGAGCCTTCTGGTACTACTTGACTCCTACTTTCATGGATGAAATTCCTTTTTAGTATTGGATGTTGTAATGAACCTTCAGATCATTTTATCCTTTCATAGTTCTTTTCGGTGTTTATAGCATTCCTATAGCGACCCTAAGTAATTTATGACTTGCTGGGACTGATAGTGTGCTCACACAGTTGACCTACAATTTTTGTGCAAGTTTTCATGTGTTAGAGCTCTTGAAATTTTAACGGTTGACTTTTGTTGAAAGTTCAAGAAGACAGCCTATGAATAAAATTCTAACGGTTTTGTTAGCTTCGAAACGCCAAGTTTGGTCTTGAAGGACCTTTGGTGTGGATCCTGAGGCTTCTGGGCTCATTCAGAGCCCCATTTTGGAATTTTTCTTAAAATGAATTTTGAGTGTGGGACCTAATTTTTGTCGAGATGATCTTGGTTGGAAGTTTTGACAACTCCATTGAGTTCAAAATATCGAATTTGATAGGGTATCATATGTTGCTTGCATGCACTGGATTCTTAATGAATTCCGAGCACCCCATCGGGGATTTTTATGTTACGAAAAACTAGCTGATGCTCTTTGCATTCACACGCTCCTGGTCGCGTTTGCGGTGACCAGTGGTCTTGGTCTTTGTGTTTGCGAGGCTTGTGACGTGTTCGCAGAGGCCTGGTGTAGCATTTCAAAGTTTGAATTATGTTTATTACTAAGTGAATATATATCCATTAAGTTGGAAAGGGTTATGTGGAGGACTATATACCAAATTAAGGATTTTGAGTGTTCCATAATTATTTGTATTTAAGAATTTCATTCGAAGAGTTGCAAATAATATTAGCAAAGGGCAATAAAGTGCTGCTCGCTACCAAGTTAAATGGAACATTTGATATATTGTCATAAAAGAAAAAAAGGGTAAAGTGACCATTTCTTTTACATTAGTCATTAGTTGACATGTGGGTTAGTGGGGTCACCCTTCAATTCTTTCTATAGAATGCTTAGGTTAAGTAGTTTTCTTGGAATTTCCAGAAGCACAAAGTGCTTTCTGCCGCCGCACTTCAGCTATTACAGCAAGTTGGTGATTTCACCGACAAATAATTATTCTCATAAACAAGAATACATATAGGAACCTAAGTCTTATACAAGCGGCAATCTTGATTCAAGAATTTCAGAAATTCATCAAGAACTCAAGTTCGGTTGATTTCAAATAGGTAAATTCTCTAACCCACACTTGAATATAATTATGGATTACTTATTTGGGATGTAGTGTAAAGTGAAAATCACCATTTAATTGGAATTGTTGCACTAGCTTTAAGAATGAGTTTTGTGATGAGTTAGGGTTCTTGGAAAGGGAAGCAAATAAATAGTGATTTTTTTATAAAAGTGAAATTTTTGGGTGTTTCTACTTATGGGCAAAAGTAAGATTGAACATTGTAATTTGGAAAATTAGATAAAGAATTTACTTAGAATGATTATTTAAATTTTGATTTGTTAGGTATAAGTGGAAAATATTGGAACGAATTATTGATGAACCTACATGTTATTGATTAACACGTGTATATTATTTTTTAGTTAACTATGTTGGATTGATTTATCGTAATTGAGTGATGGAAGCTAATGGGTTGTGATGTGAAAGACTAAACCCTCGTACGTTGATTTGTTTGGAATTCGTGGTATCATCCTTAGCAACAAAATCATTCAAGGTATCTAAAGCTAACACTCCCTTGGCCTTTAAGGCACCACCTATGTCACATGTTTCTCATATAAAGGTCTAGTTAGTTCACTTGAATCATGAAAGTAAAACCATCATATTTGTCACCTACTTGATTAATTTATTAAGTTTAAAGGTATTTATGTCACCCCCTTCCAGTTGAGTTTCTTAACATTTTTGGTTATAATAAGTATCTCTACTTGGATTTCTTATGATTCATAATGGTATATATGTCATTTGTATTAAATAAGAATGAACCACCATAGGATAGTTATGTTTAAGGAGGTAAGGACATAGGTACCTTACTTATAAGCCAAAGTGAGAAGTAACATTTAGATAGTTGATATCATATTTGGAAATTTAGATACCATACAGAGACATTACTTGATTAGTTGAATGACCTTTAGCACAAATTTATGGAATTGATGTTTTTGTAGCGGTTCAAGGAAAATAACATGTATTTCGTGCAAATATGTGATTTGAGATTTTATAGTAGAATTTATTAAATAGAAGTAATTCACCATCATTCAGTTAGGATCAATCTAAACCGACCCATCATATTATGTATATCATTCAACATGCCAACTATTAAACAACTTATTAGAAATACAACACAACCAATCAGAAATGTCATGAAATCCCTCGCACTTTGGGGTGCCCTCAGCGTCGAGGAACATGTACTACGGTATATGTGCGACTCATTTAGATCATGAGATGGCACAAAAGCAAGAGAACTACTTTTACAGTATCAATGATCAGTAATGTCATAGGCCTTCTAAGGCATTATTTGATAAAATATAGCAACGGTTGGGTATTCATGGTTTTACTTGACACACTCGTGCAATGTGATTCTGAACACAAAATTGGGACTAAACCACTATAGTGAACCTGAATATTGTGGCGTACCTACCCTTGGGGCATCATTTGCATTTGGAGTCAGTTGGAATATCACGTACTAGTTCTCCTTGTCTTAAGACATAGGTGGTACATATGGCATGCGGGCAGACCCTCATAGTGAGCCCATGGAGGGGAGTACCTCGTACCAGACCGTGATTACAGTATATGCATAGGAACATAGAGATGAGTCTTTAGGAAACTTATGCCTTATAGTTAACGCGGGCCTAATACTCGAGAATGCTCGGTAGTGGCTACCTCCTGAAGGGTTCCATAGTGGCCACCTAAACTACTTTATCCTTATCTGTAACAAACATGATCTGTATCACAAATATGCAGAATATGAGTTAGAAATAACTTTCTATGACTTAGCTCTATCGCACGATCTAGAGTACAAAAAGATAAATTTCCTAAATGCCCTTTTAGTCGCTTAATTGTAAATGTGGAGTGAAATACATTAATAAGTAAGGTCTTACTTGACACAGCTTCATAAAATCCTTGGGACAACTGAACCTAGACTATGATACCAAGTTTGTCATGCCCCAAAACGGAGGGTGGATATGAACCGTATGGATACCTGATCTTTAAATAAGCTATGACATGTAAGAAGTTATAAACTAATAAGCAAGAGGAATAACCAATACATCCTAAATATAACGGCTATAAAGTTATCAGGGAAAAAAATATACAACATGATATATCACAATGTCTAGGAAGCCTCTAAAAGATATGATACATCATACTACTATTAACTAATCAAGACAAACCACGGCGTACGCAACTAGCAACATGTACATATAATCAAAAGTACTTGACAAAAGTTGGCTTCGAGTAGAGATGGAGCTCACCAAAACTTCAACTAAAGTCGATAAAAGAAGCTAACATTGATGTCTTCTCCCCTATGAACCTGATCCTGTATTTACAATGAAATGCAACACCCCATATAAAGGGACGTCAGTACATATAGAACATGTACTTGTACGTAAAGTAGACAGAATAACAGATAAACATGTATGAAAGCACATATGAACCAAAAGTTAAATCCAAAGAATTAGGAGCATATAAGGAGTAGATACAGAATATACAATGGTAACCTATGCACCAACTTCATTAGTTCATCATTTAATATCCTAATCATTATTCATTATATTATGATACCTATAGTTTGCCTAAGTGAAGTAATTTAATTATACCTATTAAAAAGGATCATGTGATGGACAATCAAAAGGGTTGCCGAGTCCTATGATTTTAATGCCTCAGGTTCTTAGGAAAGAACGGCATGCATGAGTTTTTGCACCTCCAATAGTGCAATCAGTAGTTCCTATACCACTATTGGATACTTTAGACTCAAATATGAGAGGATTGATACAATTTCTCACTGAGTTGGTAGCTGCTCAGGAGGGCTGAAGAAGGGTTGCCGAGTCCTATGATTTTAATGCCTCAGGTTCTTAGGAAAGAACGGCATGCATGAGTTTTTGCACCTCCAATAGTGCAATCAGTAGTTCCTATACCACTATTGGATACTTTAGACTCAAATATGAGAGGATTGATACAATTTCTCACTGAGTTGGTAGCTGCTCAGGAGGGCTGAAGAAGGGTTGCCGAGTCCTATGATTTTAATGCCTCAGGTTCTTAGGAAAGAACGGCATGCATGAGTTTTTGCACCTCCAATAGTGCAATCAGTAGTTCCTATACCACTATTGGATACTTTAGACTCAAATATGAGAGGATTGATACAATTTCTCACTGAGTTGGTAGCTGCTCAGGAGGGCTGAAGAAGGGTTGCCGAGTCCTATGATTTTAATGCCTCAGGTTCTTAGGAAAGAACGGCATGCATGAGTTTTTGCACCTCCAATAGTGCAATCAGTAGTTCCTATACCACTATTGGATACTTTAGACTCAAATATGAGAGGATTGATACAATTTCTCACTGAGTTGGTAGCTGCTCAGG